>CAJNIZ010012525.1:49193-100717 GCA_905231905.1 Symbiodinium pilosum | reverse complement strand
CAACCCCACAGCGAGGGTGGGGAACTAATATTGGGACCATCTTAGTTGTGGCCCTCAGCCATCTTGCAATCCAGACATGCAAAGTCAACTGGACAGGTTGGCGCTGCCTCAGAAAAACTCTTACGAAAAGTCATCTGCGTAGTCCTCACTCTCCTGCTGCTTAGGCGTGTGCAAGTCACGGGTGATGCGGGGCATCATGCTGGATGCTACTTGGATGGTCAAGGGGACTTAATCCATATAGTTACCCTAGTTATGCCCAGTACTAACCTACTTACCAAGTCCCCCTGACCCTCCAAGTACAGTGTTCCAGAACTATCCCGTTGCTACCCACGTCCTTTTATCATGAGTGCAGTGTAGAAACCATGCAGCAGAGATCAGCTTTTCCAACGCCCAGCCTTGTCACCGGCCAAAAAATCCCCTCGGCCCAGCTCATCCAGTTCCTCCTCGCCAAAATGACCTTAGGGAAGCTCGGGTAGTCGCAGCCGTCGGAACAGGATTGCAAGGAATGAGCTCTTGATGTCATTACAAGTACTACCAGTGGTATCACTGCCATTTGCACAGCAAGGGTCGGTAAATCAGCGGGCAAATTCAAATGTGGTCAGATGCTTAACACTTTCTACAAGTGACGCCAACGTGCCACCTCTTTCTGAACTTCAAGCACGGCCACGGCATGCGTCAACTTGCCAAATCCTAGTACAAATTCGATGGCTTACTACAGACATTTAACTTGGCGCAAGTCCGTGACAGCAACATGCGCTGACGAGATGCGGTTGACATCGCGCACGCCGGCCTGTCTCCTTGGAAAAAATGGCATGCTGTGCACGCACGATGACCTTCAACCCACTTCATGGCTGAGATATGCTGAGATTATGACAAGGCGTTGCGAACACGAAATAGTGCTCTGCGGCGAGCTCGCTCGACGCTATCTGCCTGGCAGGCAATGTCTAAGCAACCACTGGGAACTGATGGTCTGAGTTTTCAAGTCCACTCTATTTCTTGCAGGCGGGCCATGCTGGCTTCTTGGCTAGGGCAATGTTGTCGTTTGACTGTCAGATTACAGTCTGACAGGCCAGGACATGAAGAACATCAGTACGGTCAAAAGAAAAAGCAGTTGAAAGCTACCTGCTGCATCAGCAGCGGTCTGTTGTTGGCGCGCTGCAGGATCATGTCGATGTCCTGCAAAGCTGCAGTTGCCAGCCCCAACTTGTACATCGTATGGCAAGTACTTGCAAATCACAATCTTAGTGCAACGTCCTTTCGCTTCTGGCTCTGGACTCTCTGCAGCCCGCGTCGCTTGTCGTCAACCATGCGCTCGATCTTTCTGGCGAGAGGCTCGACTGGTCCGACGGCCTCACCACCAACTGCGCATCAAACCCAGCAACAAAAGGCCAGCCACGGTCTCCCGCAGCCGCGGTCGCCCACAGCCCAGCTGCGCTCCAAATGCTTCTGCAATCAAAGGGCTTGCTTGACCCTTTCCTTCATCTCCTCATCTACAGCCTGCGCCTGCAGCAATGGCAAGGATGCTGTTGAGGCGAAAGGAGAATATGGCACACTATTCCACCTGGTATAACCTAGTCATTGAGCGCTTGCATGGAAGCAAGAACTGTTGGCAAAGGAAAAGGCCTGCTCCAGCTCTTCCCTTTCTCGCTGCTCTTTCTCCCGTCTTTCTTGTAGCCTCCTCCTTGTAGCTTGCTGGCTGCTCAGAACCTGCACTTCCACTTCTTAGCTGCAGAGCTCACGCCGCGAGCATGCTGCAGTTCTCTACGAAAACTGCCTTCTGCGTGCTCCGCAGCTTGAGATCAGCGTCCGAAAAGCGCACTGCCCGGCGAACACGGCCTTCGGCTGCTCCTGATGGATGTAAGCGACATGCTACGGAGCTGACGCTACTTGGAATTCTTCGTGCCGAACTGCCTTGAGACTGTGGCCGGCCGCCTGCTCTCTGGTATCGCCAGTCACTGGTGGGATCCTCATACAATGGCAGGACTGCATCCCTCTCGAGACATCTTCAAGCCGGTCCTTTGGCATTGGAGGCTGGCGGGTTTGGCTGCGTGAGGGAGTGAAGAAAACAAACGGTTCCGGCTGCGTCACGTAGCGGTTCAGGTACTTTCGCCTCTCCAGCCTCATGAGCAGCAGGCGCAGTCAGTGCGTGCACACATCATTGAACCACCCTCGGGACAGTAGTCCCTCAGAATGAGGGCTCCGGTATTCAGTATGCAGTATTCATGCACTAACCAAATCAAAGTGATGGTGCCGTGTTGCTCAAGTTTGCGGCGATGATGCAAAATGTCCGTAAAACAAGTGTTATCTTGATTTCGGCGGCTTCAAATTTAGAAAACCAGGTTAGGAAACAGTGGAAACAAAGTTGTTGAGTTCCTACATCCACCTCCACTTCTCTAGCTCCACTTGTGAAAATGTGGAACTCACGCAGGCAGCATCTCTGGGCTGCCATCCAACACAACCCCAACTAAAGCTTCAAACGGATTCGTATTGATTGGTGTTTCTGACAGTCATACAATCTGCGCATTAGAGCCTTCTCAGCAATCGCCGTTGACGGTAGGAGCGCATCATGCGGACGAGAGAGCAGAAGATCATTGGTCAGGCTGAGCTTGCAGCTCTTGCTGCATGCGCTCGTGGCGAGCTGCAAAGTCTGGCACCTAGCCATGCAAGCTTACCAACAACAAGGACACAACAGTGAGACATGATGTGCAATCAAAGACTGACTCTCAACAAGCCGGATCTGAAAGCTGGAGCTTCGGACCTCTGTTGTCATGGCTCGCGGCGAAATTCTGCGAGGAGCCGAAGTACGGGGCGGGGCTGGTCCTGTAGTTACCAGGGGTTCATGCCGCCACTCATGCAACAAACATACGTGCGTCAAACACCCACTAGACAGTGGGCTACAAGAGAGAGCAGTAGCAACATTGGGGAGCGCTGCCTGCCACAGCAGGCGCGCTGTAGCCGTACTCAGGGCCTGAGTGTCGGCACGAACGTCTGACAGTGTTGGGCTGATGAGAAGAAGCCGGGAGACAAACCCAGCCCCAGCTTTCTTCCATCGCTGTCTCTGGAGGCCTGACTGACCGCGCCAGCACTTGAATGGTCAGACACATTCAGACACAATGGCATGTGAACAGCTGCCTGACCGGCTTTACAATCTATGGCCCCGTCCTGCTGAGCCTCGGAGGCAAGCCAGCGGCGGGCGCTATAGGCTTCACCATGCCAGGCCCTTGGCTCAGAGATTCGTTTAACTAGCAAATGCTGGGATGCAAATGCTGATGCACAGTCACATGAGAGCGGCTTAGCCTGCCTCTGCCTCTGCCCCCAGAGGTCCACTGCATCCCGATACAAAATTGCGGTAAGGCCCTAGTGGAAATGAAAGGGACCCGCTAGGAATGAATTGCAAGCCATTACAAGTAGCTCTGAGTAAGGTGTTTTCAAGGACGTAAGATGCGTAGTCATGTGTGGTCTACCTTCAAGATCCTTCAAGACTCTAGTTTGCCGCTTCTCTCGCAAGCCCCTCCATCCCTCCATGCTGTTCGTTGTCTCTCCAGTTAGTACGAAGATGCTCAAAGGAGCCAGATGAATTTCCCGGCAAGAAGCTCAGTGGCTGACTGAACTCGCCCAGGCGACCGATTTCCATCCTTCAACTGCGAACAACGCGTTAGCCCACAGCTGCGATCATCCTACTTGTACCATGCAAGGGTGGCCCGACTAAGTAACCTGTAGGTGCAACAAGCTTGCAGTGGCCTGTCCGCGTTCCTGCTCCAGTCGACCTCAGTCAACCAAAGCCACGGCAAGCCGAGCTTCAGTTGCAATGAACCACCGGTGGCCCACCAGCAGATCGTTTACATGAACATGCTTTCAAACATCTCTTCGCACAGGTAAGGCCAAGGTCCGTGTTTACAATTGCAAGACATCGTCGAGTAAGACTGTGTCCGACATACTGCCCTTTTTGGCAACTTCAAATTCACTTTCACTGCCCACTACGAGGGAAAAACCTCCATATCATCCCCTGCCAGCAACTGAATCAGCAACAAGAGTGTAATGTTCTAGGTCAGACAGCACGGATCCCAATGTGGCCGAAACATAACAGAAATTGCCCAACGCTGCAATTCCCAAATGAAAGCCCCAGTTGTGCGTCTACGCGAGAACTCTGAGAACTCAGAAATGCTGAGCGAATTTGCTACATTTTGCTGGGCCCGCTACGAGCAGCCTCCAGCCGTGGCCTTGTGCAAACGACGTGCCCGGCGCAGCGACCCAGAGCGTAAAAAGGATGTCTTAAGCGCCACACGGAAGGGATGCCGAGCGCAGCAGCTCCAGGCTGCGCCTGCAGAAGCAATCTGCACGCAACGACGTCCAGCAGTTCTGCAGCAGATGCAGGTCACCTCCTCACACCCTGCATCTTCCGTTTTGCATTATCTGGGGAATCGAAATACTTGCTCAAACCTGTTCCTCCCTTCACCACAGGGGTCCCAGCAACACAGCATGCAAGACTGGGCGGATCTGAGCTTCCAACGAACGGCGCCGCCTTTGTCTTGCATCCCTCTCTTCGAGTAAAAGCTGGTCCTCGTCGCGGTCTGCAAGCACCGTACATCATGGGCCCGCAGTGTGTGCCGGGCATTTTCGGCCAGGTTCAGGCACACCACTCTACAAACTGGATTGGTTCCTTCCTTCAAGAAGGGTTAGTCTCATGCTACTCTTGCTTTCTGCAGCCAGGGTGTCGTACAAGGGCGTCGAGACACGCCAAGGCACAGGCCTTGCCTTGGGACATGATCGTCCGCTGCTGTTTGTCAAAGCACTGAAAATTCCACTCTTTTCCTTTGCTAGTCCAATTGGTTTTCAGGAATGTGGTGGATCTCTGAGCTCAGGTGCGAGGGACATGGTTTGCGGCTCAGGTAGATGATGAGGAAGATACGCAGAGTGCGTGGAGGAGCAAGCAGTCAGAGCTACTTCTGCTACGAGGGACGGGCTCATGGTGCACAAGAATAAGGGAGCAGCAGGCATGTCCTGCGAAGCTTCATACCTCTTCAAATCCCTGCATTGAAAGGCTCCACATATAGTCTACGGCACACCGTGTCCACTACAAGTTCAAGCGCTGCTCAATTCATCGCACTTTGATGGGGCTTGGACGCGAAAAGGCTGATCCTCTCGGTCCGCTTGTCGCATTGCCGCGCCTAAGGAGGCGCCCATGTTTGTCCAGCGCTAGCCCGAACCAACAGTCTAAACCACAAGGGAGCCTTCGGTAGAGCGACTTCTCCTGACCTGGCCAGAGCTCATCCAAATGCATTGATTAGCGGATCAACCACATGCACACGGACTTCAAAGACGGACCCGCAATCGTAAAGTAAGCGCGTGCCTGCATGCGAGGGGTTAAGACGCCAACCGGCACTGGTTTTGCGCGAAAAGGCAGCACCTGGAGCGTATGGACTGGCACTGCAGCTGTTGCGATCCTATAAACAGCTTTCGTGACTGTCCCCCCTTTCATTGCACACTCATGGGAACTTGGCCTGCAAACCTCCTAGCACCATGCGAGCAGCATCTTGAGCTCAGGGAAGAAGACCCTTCCAACCTCCGGAGTTTCTTGTAGAAGCCCTCGTCGGAGCATTGCTTCGGGCTGCTCACGGATACGTTCGCCCTGGCCTGAGCAGGGTCTTGAGGGTGCGTCGTGGGGGATGGTGCAACTGAAATCGAGCAAAAACTGGGGCTGCTGCGCTTGTCCCAGTACGAGTCTCTCATCAAGAACCTTGGGCCTGTCACAGCGCAGCAGCGTCTTTGAGCCGAGCACGTGCAAGGGGAATGCCGACTCTGCGCAAGAGAAAAAAGCTGGACGGGACCGATGTGCCTTCGGCTGGTGTTGGATGGTTTAAACCTAGCGCACCACAACCCGCACGTCAAAAGGTGGTCTTTTGTTCCTAGCTGATCTGAAAAGCGTATCCAAGTACCTGACGGTAGAGATCCCGCCGCGCGCTGCGAAGGTTGGGAGGACTAGTGTCTGGCAGCCTCACAGGAACGCTTGCAAACCGAAAACCTGTCCTGGGTAGCAAAATGAAGCGAAGGAGTCGAGGCACCGGTCAGGCAGGCGAGCCGGTCCTCCCAACTTCTGCAAGGACCCGCTCCACTCGAGCGGACAGGCACAAAGCCCCTCTTGCGACTTGTACTATCTTGTCTTGACTTTAGAGGAGAGCGTGAAGCAGCCAGCTGAGTTTTATTCATGCTCTGTCCTTGCTCTGCGAATGTTAGCCGCTCTTCTAGGGGAAGGTCAAAGCCTGCAGCAAACCACTCTGACTCTCACTGTGACTTTCCGTTGCTGTGCCTTACCTGTAGCAAGCGGCTGGGCAACCGGACCATATTCGGCCTCCGCAGCACGAATCCGCTCCTGTCAGGCAACAACATGACAGCGTTTTCGATTCAGAATTCAGTGGTCACGTGCATGGGAACCAATGCAACAGATCAAAGTGTACTTTCCGGCCAGCACATAGATCTTCCCACTCAGGTCCTGCAGCCTGGGTGAGGGCATTGCAATCGGGTGCTGGCGAGGCAACGGACCTCAGAGTTTGCAAGGTATTCAACCAGAGGTAGCTGTGACTGCTGTCCAACAAGCTATCAGAGTCAAAGAGCTCCAGGCCAGTGATGACAATGCGAGCTCCCAAGCGAGCCCCGCGCAAGATGCACTCAATCTTTCTTTTGCCATGTCTTGCAAATCATCAACTCATGTCATGAGTCCGGCGAAATTAATTAAACATCTTTGCATCCTGCTATTTCTTGGACGTTGAGATAGCTTCACACGCTCGGACAACCATAGCCTTTGTTGAGTTCGGCGCGTTTCCTGTAAAGAGTCGTCCCGAAGCGTCCTCACAGATCTCGCCCGGCTTTCTTCGCTCATAGCCTTGGACATCGCGAAAACTCATCCACGCGCCGTAGTACGAGATGAACGGCCCCACCTTGCCGTCAGGTGGATGTAGCCACTTTGAACCAATCAATGCTTCAGGCCCATG
This sequence comes from Symbiodinium pilosum, assembly GCA_905231905.1. Lineage (NCBI taxonomy): Eukaryota > Dinophyceae > Suessiales > Symbiodiniaceae > Symbiodinium > Symbiodinium pilosum. The sequence continues at coordinate 93,728 of CAJNIZ010012525.1, read as the reverse complement.
GCAGACTGCCGCAGCAATGGGAGCGGAATCCATGATTGCTGTCACGGCAGGATCTTTCATCATATAATACGGACACTGCCCACCTGCTACAAAAAAGCCATCAAATCGAAGTGACTTGTCCACAAGGTTTGCTGGCATCGTCGGCAGCAGGCAGCAGCAGTCTTTCAATGCGTAGTTGGCATTGCCCCACACAGTCTCGGATCTAACTTGTCTAATCCCTGGGTCCTTCTCTGCTTCAACACTGTGGCTTATCAGGTGAACGCTGAACTTCATGCTCAAGAGGTGGTCAATTATGGTGTAGGTCTCAATCGGATCTGCAACCTCATCCACGAAGAAGGCCACCCGAGGAGCAGAAGGATCACCGCTGATGCAGCTCCTCAGATCCCAAGCGCAAGCCCGCGTGGCGAATTACACCAAAAGCCCTGCTAGCTATCTATTCATAAATATCAGTTGAGCGTACAAACCTATCGCTCAACACACGGTGAAGATGATGCTTTGGTGGTAATTGTCCCTCTCACAATGTAATAGACTCAAAACTGAAGGAAGATGGCCGCAGAAAATTTCGGTCGTTGCTCGGACACCATCATTCCGATCCAAGCCTTCAAGCCATCAAAAAGAATCACTCATTTCAACTTGGCTGACTTGTTGAAAAAACCTAGTGGTCTAAAAGACGTGGCGGTCTATCAGAGTTTATACAGTTGCTCTTCAGGCCAAATCTCCCAGAGAGGCCGTCCAGCTTCGCTGCATCGAAACAGAAGACTGTCTCGGAGCTTCCCAGTCGCTGCACTCTGCCAGAACTTGAGAAGCTGGTGTCCATCCTGCTGGAGGCAAGGCCTAATTTACCAAAGAATTCCTCCGCAGTGTCCTTGCCCCAGTAGCTAGCTGATATCAATTCAACTCCCCCCGCACTTGTGAAGCTGCAGACTTTGCCACCATCAGCTGGAGGCTGCAAGCCATTGATAGAGAGGAGGTGATCTTGCTTGGGGAAAACAGCCGCCTGAAATCCCGAAAAGATCGATTTGCCGTCTCCTAGCGCCAGGAGGACGTCGAGTCCATGGCCGATTGCTGCAAAACGGGCGCCAAGGTCAAAGTGCTTCTTGACCACTTGGGCAGCATCATTGTCATCTGCCATTAATGTGGCGTTCAGAGTGTGGGGCATCAGACCACCTGTGAAAAAGATGGTGCTAAGTTTGAAGTCGCTTCCTATCGGGATAGCGCCGGTATGCTTTGCTTTGGGATCCCACTGATCCTTGGGAACCAGCGCCGGAGCTCCCTCCTCTGTAGCTGAAGGGACATAATTGACCTGATGCCACACCCGAAACCCCTCCCAACTTGGATCCAGCCCTTTCTGTTCCATCACATGCTCAAAGTCATTGAGGGCAGTGAAGTGCCATCCACCATTAAAGGGCGGCGGGTTTCCTAAGAAAATGTACTGTTCCTGGCACGCCTCAAGACGTTCCAGCAGCATCCCGATCTGCATGCTGTCCCCTTTGAAGTCCACCAGGATTCCGTGGACTGGCTTTGACCAGTCAAGCTGAGAGTGCCGATACCCAGTGTAGAAGTGGTTCTCCACACCCACTCCAAGCTGTGTAGTAGTCTCCTTGCGTGCACAGAAAGCGTGGAAGAGCTCGGCAGCATTCGGAGCCTTGCTAGCACCGATACCATGGATTTCCATGACTTTCTGCGCCTCTTTCTCCAGCAAGGCTCCTGCATCCTCCATCTTGCCGCGATCAGACATGTTCTAAAAACGTTTTAGGATAGCTTAGCTCCTGCCCTGTTCTTTTTTACAAGCATCCATTTGTGCAAGGTGCAAAAGGAAGAACAAATTGAGGGGATGTCAAGACTTCTCCTTATATGGGTCAGCTGTTGAGGCTGCATGATGGCCAGAACATTCAGACAGCAACTCTCCATGAAGAGCAAAAAACTTGCCAAAGGAGCGCTGTGCAGCCGGCCTCTGAGCCCTGGCTGGCCCCGGTCCAATGGCACACCACCGCCCAGCAGTGGGGCCCTTAACGGGGGCCCTCTTGGCGGGCTGGTGCCTTGCATGGCCTTGATGCAATCAACTGCTCGCTCACCATGCTTCTTGTCTCTACCGCGAGATTAGACAGATTCCGACACATTCCCTGCAAGTTGAACTTACAACCCATCCGCGGAGTCATCTCTCAAAGACATCCTTTCTAGAGTACAGCATTCGAGCTGCTGGCGTTAGAGAGTCATCATGATGCTGGGTTTCGAGCATCGTTTCGGGCATCGCGCCGAGGTGATGCTCGAGGTGACGCGCGAGGAGACGCTCGAGATGAAGCTCCTGAGGTTGCGAATCCGTGCATCTTCGTTTGAGTCCCAAACGCGAAGGTCTGACATGCGCCACTGCGATCTCCTCCTGGCTCCTGTCCGTCTCGGTTCACACGGACCTCTGGGCATGTGCATCTGAGACCTGTTCAGACACTACATACCAACGCTGGACCTCGAGGACAGGCTCCTGGAACAAGGCTCGAAGACGATCTGCCTGCTTGCAGACTCGCCACTTCAATCTGCAAGAGCTCACAAAGCCCTGCCTCGCGGTCCAGTCGCTGCTGAAGCTCTTGCGCACTGATGCCCTGCCCAGGTACAAACTCAGGCAACCAAAATGCTTCAAGCTTGTAGCCGGCACCTCTACAACGAACTCCAAGTCGAGCGAGCCTCTCCTTCACAACGAGTGGACTGAAATACGATTTGCAGAAGCAGCAATGCCTGACGCGTTGCAGACGAAGCTCAGAAGATGGCAGCTGCAAAACCTGAAGGACCATCACAACAAAATGATGCAATACGCAGCTGCAGACATTCACATGAAAGCCCGTGCTAGGTGTGATTTCTGCACTGAGCAATCCCCGGAACGGCGTGAAATGCGGTATCGCAAAATGTTACAACGCAACCGACCTTCCTTACCGGTGACTGACCACGTGTGTGCCTTCCCTGGCTGAGGCAAAGCAAATGTAACTTCAGAATCAAATATCAGCGGAAGGTCAAAGTACATCTGTGACAGTGGCAGTCGGCAGACATGCTGCAGCCTATCATCCGTCTCTTGCGCGGAACCGCTACAGGATCCGGCACAGCTCTGTGCGGTTGACCAACCTTGTTTACCTTGCCACTGGGCTTCAGGCAGTAGCTGCGATGGCCTGGAAAGGTTTTTAAACATCAGTGAAGCCTCAGAAGTTACAACGGCATCCTTCTAGCTTTGTAATGAGGAGTTGGGTGTCTTGTAGCAGCTCTGCTCTGCCAACTGTAGACCACACCTTCTCTGCTTCAGCCTACATTGTCATCTCGAGAGGCGCGTCTCTGATGGAGCACATCAAATTGAATTGGCTTAGTCAGAATCAAACATGCCTCGCGCCAGCATTGCAACTGCTCCGTTGCATCCTCCCTCAGGAAGAAGGCGTCGAAGTCTGTCTCGAGGCGGACGCCAAGCAAAGACGGAGCCTTGCACATAGCAGGACGCTTTTCGTTTGCGCGAATGCCGATGGGGAAGAATCCTCAACCTAGCGGTCACGAGTTCAAACCCTCTGCTGATCTCCGCCGCATGTGAATCAGCCACCTCTCTCATCTCAGCGAGCACAAGATGGTTTCCCGTGTCAGAGACACGTCCATGCTTGCCCTGCACGTGGCCTCCAGGCATCCAGAGCTCATGGCAGTTACGCATGGCACCGCTGCCATGGCAAGCACAAGCTGTGCGTGTCTGCTGGTGTAGCTGCTTTGTCAGAAGGCGTCAGAAGAAGCTGAGGTCTCGAAAGTTGATGGTTCCTTGTCTTCTCTTGGTTTGTACTCTGCGGGTCAACGCTGCGAACAGGAACACGCAAACGAGATCCATCATGGACCTCTCCATGACAAGGCCATCTGCAGGCGATGTCTACTAAGACATACTAAGACCATCAACAAGCTTCAACCTGGACTGAGCGTCTGTCACTCCTTTTCCAAACTGGTGAGACAGGAGCATTATCCGACTGGCAGCCCTAGACACATAAACAGCCAAGGCCAAAGCCACACTGCGTCCACCCTGCGAAACATGCACAAATCTTCTAAAATCTTGGCATATAGGGCCATGATTACCTCCTGCATCGGGGCATCGAATGCTTCATCGAGTGGAGCAGCCTACATTTGCAGTGACCAAGCATGGAAAACTGCACGCACGAAACTTCTGTGCTGCAAGGTAAAGAGCTTGATCAGTTCCCTTTGCAGGGATACGGGTCACTCCGTGTCCTTTACACGGTAGGGAACGCTGGTGCTTGCACGCGCCTTTCGCTTCCTCAGACAAGGCTGGGGCATGACTTGATGCAAACACTGTCTAAGAGCTTGCTTGCATTCGCTGTGCCAGGAGCAACTGCGGCATCCATACCAGGCATCAACAGGTTCTGTGAAAATGATGCCATCTAAGGTTGACACTATGGGCCCCTAGTACGGGCCCTTAATCTTGGGGCTCTTATATGAACTTTAGAATTGGCAGTGGAACTCCAAATCTGTTCAAGAAGTCCGCACATTGATCCAAGGGACGCAGCTCTATCTCGCGGCCCAAGACTGGTAGACTCCGTGTGAGGCCTCGCCCCTGCCACTGTCCTCCGCGCTCTCCCCAAGCTGGGGCGCTGCCTCTTCCTGCAGTTCATGAATCTGCTGTAGCATCCGTAGCTTTGACGCCGGCATGGTCTACGCATGTGTAGGAGGAAAGCAAAGCATTCAACATGCAAACCGGGCAACACTGTGAAAGTGATGGGAAGCTGCTTGCGAGCATTGGCCAAGACGGTGCGGAACTCCTTCAGACAAGCTCTTGTACTGACAGGACTCACTATGCTGCTCTGCCATACACATCCATATCACTATCATACACTTCCCCGAACCCCCCAACTCTGTAATTAGAAGGTTTCATACCGTGTCCTCTCGGGTGCTGACACTGCGGCCATTCACGGCCACTATCTCATCCCCGAAGTGCCATCCCACGTCAGCCGCCTGGCGCAACTTTTGAAATTGTGCGACGGCTCAGGTCAGCTCATTGTGCGGCAAGCGCTGGTGCCTCGGGAACGTCGAAGTTGCTGACTACCAGTCCTTCCATCCGCAGGCGAACGCCAAGCTTGTCCTCGTTGAAGAGCTCCTTCACGAGGATCTCGACCTTGTGCCATTGACGCACACACTCGCACACCATACAAATCAGATCATTCTGCCCCTTTGAGAGCTCAGTTGGCTTGAACACTTGGGCAGCGGCAGTGAGGCGCTCATCCTCCTGAGCCGGGCTCTGAGCCGGGCTTGCTGGACTCGAGGGCGAAGGCTCCCGATGCACCACTTCGATTCCAGACTTACTCGCTCTGCGGATGGGCGCCTGCGCAAATGACAAGCAGTCCAAGCCACGTCAACCATTTGTCTCACTATCCAGCTTCGCTGCCTCCAGTCGAGCAACATCAATTCGAATGTCATCCTTGGGAGAGGAAGTGAATTTCTCCAGCAGGTCCTGCTTGCATGCATTTGTGCCGTCACTTGTTTTCCAAACATTTCAACACCCACTCCTCTGCTGCGGGCCAGGCCTCGCCTTTTGGGGAAGCATCTTTGGCTGCCACCGTCGCCCGCCGGTTTGATGACGTGGAAGAGGAAGATGACCGCTTCACCATGGATTTGGGCACCTCCAAATAGCCACCGCCTTGGGAAAGTTGATGATGCGTTGTTTGGTAAGGACATATGTCTGCAGCAGCTTCAGTCACCCCAATCCCTTCCCAAAAAAATCTTAAGTCCTCCCGAATATAAAGGAAAGACTTCAGGGGCCTACAATCCTGAAGAGCAGTCTTAAAAGGGCGAAACTACTTTGAAAAAGGGGCCATCTAGTACTGAATTGTAATGAATGCGGGGTGGTGGATTCTTCGTTTAAGGGGCTGTATGATAAGGAATCCGAGGTGTTCACTGCTGTGTTCACTTATTTTCTAGAATTCATATCCCAGACTCTAGCGGGAATCTTCTGGGAATGAGGATCCCCCTCAATTTTATTGCTTTGCTTCGGTTCACTGCTTAATAACCAATGAATTGTTCAATTGATTGATTCATCAAACAATTACATAATCTCAGTTGATGAAGTATTCATTATTAGTCGGTGTAATTGACTAACTGATGTCATTAATTAATCATTGGTTTTCCGCGGGGTTGAAAGAGGATGTCAAAGGCAGCCCGATCTAATCAATTGAATACATCATCCCCCCTAATGCTGTTTTTTTTCTGGCCCGGATTCTTAATATCAGGGGAGGGGAAGTCATTTAGTACTAGGGGAGGTGCTTGAAGCGATTACTAAGGCTAAGGGCAGGCAAAGCGTACCTATACCGGCTGCCAGCAGTAGGACGCGGCACTGCTTCAAATAAAACCGAAGCGAGAAATAGGAGCCGCGAAGCGAGCCAAACGTAAAACGAACAGTTAAATTCATAAAAACTGACCCCTATCATACGGAGGGCTTCATGTGTCTGGCTGAATTACAGTATCCGCCTGCAACTGCTTCGGCAACCAACGTTCCACGCGGTGCCATTGAAGGCCTCGCGATGCCAGGCGGCACTGGTTAGCTGGTTAGCTCACAGCTTGAACAGACGCTCGCACCAAAAAAATGCCTGCGGCACTTTAGCGGCTCGCTGGCTTCACGCTTCTCTCGAACCTGAGAGCTTCACCACACCGCGCGTAGCAAGTTCCAGCACATTTGCACCAGCGCATTCAGCCTGGCCTTCTTTACAGCATTTGCTTTGAACTTTTCTGCAGCTGCTGCACCAGTCTGCGAAACGCATAACTGCACTGGCAACATCCAAACAAAAAGCAACAAATGCAAGCTCAGCAGGACCTCTGGCTCCTTCTCTGAACGGAGCTGGCCACTTAGCCTTTCGGTGCGCCAGCCAATGCATTTGCAACTCCGCAGCTGGGGAGATTCATGACAAGACAAGGCACGTTATTATTGAAGGAACCAGAACAAGATAGAAAAAAGATAGAAAAGGTAGTCCTCATGCTGCACTGTACTATTCTCAGGCAGTGATCGTGGTGACAAGGTTGTCTTGCTGCTACCAAGAGGCCACTCGAAAAGCCGGGCGGGCGCCGTGGGCACCAACTGGGAGTGCTTGCGCAGGTGCACGTGCAACCCCCGGCAGGCTCCAAATCACGTAGTATCTATCGATCAGAGTGCGCTGGAAAGGCAAACGGCAACATCTGCACTGCTTTGACAGAAGAAGTCTATCTGAAAAGCTAATCTTCTTGCTGGCAGGAATGCCTCCTTGCTGTCTTTGCTTTCCTCTGGACCTCGCTTTCGAGCTCCGAAGAAGAAATCCAGAATGCCTGGCCCTGCGTCCTCACAAGCACCAAGTATTCAGTGGACGGGACGGGCATTGCTTGCAATGCGTTTTGGACCTCCACTTCAATGAACCATCGCTCTGCTAGGCAAGCTCCACTGCTTGTTTCAGTCCTGCTTGCGCTCCTCCTCCTCCTTCTTCTTCTTGGCTAGTTGCAGCTCCTGCTTTGTCCCAATGAGAACATTTTATGCCAACATGGAAGAACTGCTAGCTGGCAGGAGGCTGCTACTCGCGGCCTTGTACTTGTTGGAGAGCTCCTGGAAAGTGTCCAACTCTACCTCGGAAAAGGCCTGCAACTCCCAGTCCAACTCGCTGGACGGGTCCTGTGTGTCAGCGTCCCAGGCAGATGAAAGACTGCTAGGCAGCATATGGAAATGCTACGTTTGGGATTCCACTTAGCGTCCTAGCAGTGCACAAACCAAGTTCCCATCTCTTGTAGGCAGAAATCAGAGGTCGAACCACTTAAGCCAAAGCTTGCTCGTCCATAAAAACTGCAAAGCCCAAGGTACAAGCTTCCGCTCATCTGGGCTTCGGCTTCCAACTTGTGGAGCGTTCCAACTGCTGGAATGCTACAGGGATGGTGGGGTGCTATTAGAATGTCACGCAGCGGGGTCTGCCTCTTTCTGGGAACACTTGTTTGTAGTGTTCGAAGGTTCTGGCAGCAGGGTTGAGGCGGGACATACCCGGGGATGGGCAGCGTGCGCTAGCTGGATCCAGAGGTTGGTCTCTCTTGCTATTCTGATCAAGTCATAGTGTCATAGAGGAAGGCTTCGCTGTACGCTGTTGCTGTCCTTTGCCGTGTCCACTGCGGTGTCCAGGAAGCTCTCTATGCCAACGGGGCATCGAGTGGGTCTCCGCTGCAGCAGCTCGGCGGCCTACAACCAGGAGGAAGGGCGCCCCCAAACCAGCCAATCACTTTTTAAATTTTGCATACGCGACAGATTCATCTCACAGCCTACAACTGTGGGCCTCGTGCATCAGCGGCAAACGGTCCTCCCAAAACCGTCCAGCCTGTGCAATGATTGCAACGGCAACAGTGGAAGCAAAAGCCCTGCTTCTCCACAGTGGCCAACAGTGTTTCCTGTTTCAATTCCAATCTATCAATTCCAATCGGCCTCCCAAATACCTGCCGAGAAGCCTCGCTCCTGCCAGGTGCCTTGGCATTGCAAGAAAATTGCTCTTCTGTTTTCCCTGTGAAGAGCAAAATCTGAGCGCCTTGTTCTAGCACAGGCAGCGGGTCATCCTCGCGTTTGTGCGCTTGAGCAGTTCTCTTCTGAAACTGAGATTACTACCCAGCCTCCGATCTGGCTACAACACAGACCGTGGGAAAGCCATCAGCCTGCAGGAGGTTGCTGTAAGAGGAAGCAAAAGCGCGCATCATAAGACGGCACAATGTTCCAGCAGGCCGTCTGCCATTTTCAGGGATCCCCTTTCAGCTGCTTGTCCGCAAACCAAGAATTGGCAAACAGCCGCTCCTGAAAAAGAACAGCCAGCTCGTAATGGGATACGCCATTTCTCCAGTCCTTGTCGAGTGTTCTCAAGTTCTTTGCACACACGAAGATTCAATGTCATTGTGCGATACTCCATGCGGCTCATTTGGTGCCAAGTTGAATCGTGTGGGGCGAAATCACGCACTTCAAGCAGGAAGGACTGCCTGGACTCTTACGGATCTTCTACTTAATCTATCGCGGGGACAAAGCACCGCCTGTCCCTTGTTAGCGAAAGTTGCGTTTCACGAAGCATTTGGTACACATGCAAAGTTAGCACCCGCTGACGCTCGGAGGCCTATGCACCCACGTCAGGAAAAGTTGTGAAACAGCAACTATAGCTCCTGCGGCACCACTTTGAGGATGGCATTGGCTTCAGCAACCACCTCAGCAAGGCACACGATTCTACTGTTAGCAGCTTGGCCAGCTCTTCTCTGAGCAAACTGCTTCAGATGCTGCCTTCGCAGACTCCAGCAGGAGATTCGCCTCCATAAAACTGAACTTTGCCAGAACAGAACGGCAAACTTTTTTGCATGTCGTATGCTGCGGATATGCAGCATTGCACAAGTGCTTCTGCAAACACGAGTGAATGATGGAGTTTGTGGGCACATCGATTGCTTCAGGCTTTGGGTGCCGGCCTCTTTCGTGCCATAATCTCTCTTCACGATCATGACAGCATCATCCACCCCGCGTCTCCATCGAGGGTCAACCTGCTGCGGGCCGCGCGCGGTTAGGATTTGGATGCTCGTACAAAAAGAACACTGCCACCTGGCTGTTGGCTTGCAGCTCCTTCATGGCCTTGGGCGGTCATTCATCATCAACAACCCGTCGTTGAGAAGAATTCCCTTCCAAGTTTGCAGCTGTCTCGAAGTCCTCTTCTTCTGCTGTCCTGACATTCAGACGGCGGATAACATGTTCAACGCCAGTCATCAACGACAGAAATCAAACGACTCAACCGCAACAACTGCGATATGCGCATTGAAGCTGGAGCTGCTGCGACCCAGGTGTTACGGTTTACAGCCAGTGCATCCCTCTCACTTCATTCAGAATCAAGCCCTGTCTAGCTCGCTACAGAACGTATCTGCGCTTGATTGTAGTGTGGTACGTATTTAAGCAATTGCCTCGAGAAACTAAAGTGCTTCAAACAAGCTTGTTGCTTTCTATAGCTGAGGTCCTACTCTGCCCTTCGAACATGCCAGGTGCACTCTGCAGAGCTGTTTTCTGGGATCACCACACGGAAGATGTGAGCCCGCCCTTGGACGAGAGGTCTATGGTTAAGCAAGAAAGCTAGCTTGCCCGTCAATTTTCTTTGATTCTGCTCAGACTTGGCAGGCTTGCGCCCTGCCGACAAACTACTCTGGCACAGGGTTCGGCTACCGTACATCTCGGATCATCGTCGTGGGTGTCTGGCCGATCGCAAGGCGGTCGCCACTCTCAAGCATCTGCGCATCCTCCACCTCAGGAGCAGCTCCAGTGCAGCGCAAGCGGGTTACCTGACGACTGGGTGTGGGTCAACTTGGCAGCCATTGACACGAACCAGGCCATCTGGTAAAGGGAGCACCTGAGGAATCTTCCCTACGGAGCATCTTGTCCACGGAGTGCCACATAGCCATACATGTGCAATTGGCAATTCTTCCGCAGCGATCCTTTCTAAGGACAACATCGCAAAGGCTACCCAAGGTTCAAGGGTTTGCCCGTTTGATCCGCTTGGGCTTTTGTTAGATGCGGGAAGTAGAATCTTCTACTTTCAGGTGAGGGCTCCAGATGGAATCTAGCGGCATCTGTGCTTGAACTGATGTATCATCGTGGACAAGCAGCTTTGCCTCCAGCTTCTGATGATCGTCGTTCACGATCTCACCTTGCACAACGCAATACTCACTAATTTCAGGTAATGTCGACTGCATGCTACTTCAGGACCAGCGCCAGAAACGAAATCTCTGCGCCCCGTCAACTTGTACAAGGTGTTGACGTGTACAATACAAATTTGAGTTGGAGCATGTCCCGGTAAGACACGCTATCGCGCTTGCAATTGCCTGAGCAGCAGTCCAACTACACGGAGTCTGGGAAACTACTTTTTTGCCTGGACTCTGAGAAGCCAGGCAAAACAAATTTCGTTCTGAAAATGCACCTGCATGAAATGTGAAAGCTCATGCGTGAACTGTAAACTTGCTGGAAACTAGGACTGCGCACCAGAATGCAATCTGCAGGGTTAGCTTGCAGCTACAACAGATTCCAGACCCAAAGAAGTCCCGGGGAGCGCATCTTGGCCTTGGAAGAAGAGCCAAAACATCGGCCCCCATTTCTCCCCGCCAGCCCCCAAAATGATGATCCAGGCGCTCCCATTCAGAAGAAGGGCTACCCGTGCGCACCCGCCCTTGGCGCAATCTAGCCTCTGAAAGCAAGCCACTCTTTTGGCCACCAAATGCCCTGCTGGCCACCGCACCCCCACTACACAGCTCACGACGTTCGGGTATATGAACGAAGCTCCCTCCCACGAGGAGCTTTCGTGCTAACAATCTCTTGAATCCAACAACCGTGCAGATGCCTGCACAAGTCTGTCCAAGAGAAGCAATACTTGCATCAGTTCGGCTGAGGGCTGCACAAACTAGATCGGCAACATCCAGGCCAGCTAAGCATACCTTGCCAGAGAGGTACACAAATCCAATTGCCTGTAATGTGTCTGCTGGCAGACCCACTAGCGGACAAAAGAAGCCGCACTGGGATGGATCCCGTGGTCAGTACAGATGATATACACTAGAATATGCCATAATATACCCTAATATACCATAATTATACTATTATAGTGTAGTAGTCTCCATGTTCTTTTCCACCATCCCCGTATAACCCCTAAATAACCCCAATATATACCGAATTATAACCCCTATGTATCCCGAATAGAATCCCAATAAACCCCAATAAAACTCCTATATAACCCTACTACAACCCTAACGTAACCCGAATATAACCCTAATGTAACCTATTATAACCCCGTATTCCCAATATATTTTACCCTATGATCACCTGAGACTTGGGCATGGCATTGCTCCCTGTCGGCCCCAATTCTCCTCGGGTCCCACAACATGTCAAATAGGGCATATACTGGGGTTACATTATGACATGTTGTCGTATATTATAATATAATATGGTATATATCATAGTATACTATAGTTCTCATTTGTGGTCAGAAACCAATGGGAGCGAAGGCTGCTTTACATTGTGCTTGCACAAAAGGCTGCGGAAATCATGCAACTCCATTCAAGCTACGGAAGCTTGCTGAAGCATGCTGAAGCAGCAGACGGTGACATCAGTGCTTGCTGCATCTGAGCCACGTCTCGCCAAGCGGCAGGTAGTAGATCAAGCAGCCCTCTGCAAGAAGTGGGCACCACAATGGATCATCATGACTGTGTCAGACACAACTCTGCGCCTCCAGGGAAGGATCTGGATTCATGTTTACCAGCCGAGGAACTTTTTGGGCATCCTGCTCGGAAAAGATGACACGTCCTAGGAAATGCATCGATGGATTTCTCCGCCTCCACGTCATGCTCCATCCCCGATATGCCAAGCCTGATCTGCCACAGCAAGATCTGTCAAATCACGCTGATCCGGAACGTGCTCAGCTGCCGGCTCTTTGAGAAGGCGCTCACGGAAGATTTTGTGCTCCTTGCCCAGTAGACGCCGGGTGCCAGAACCAAACGTCAAAGCAGGGCTTGCCTGAGCCGTCTTTTCGATATCGGTGTTCTTCAGAGTCCAGCCTCAGTATCCCACGAGCCGCAAGGACACAGGATTGCCGTGAGCGCACAAGGCCGCCAGCTGTCGCTAAGGCTCTGAAGGCCTTGTAGTTCTCGCTTCAGGTCCTACAAGCAAATGTCTTGGTACATGTGCGGACCCATGCTACCTGAACTTTGTTTTTCAGCCGCGGACTGGTGGCTGAATTTCGTTGTTCATCCGTGATTTAGCTGTAAGTGGAGTGTCTGCTGTCAGCAGCGTCCTCCTCTCTGTTTTGCGAGCGCTTCCTAAGCGAACGCAACTCTTGCGTGAGGCGTGAACACATGCAATGGTTCAGCCTGCCATTTCAAGCCGAACAGCGTGCTAACAGAAATGAAACAGCGCAATGCAGAATCAAACTCAAACGAGGATATGGCATTTCTTCCTCAATGCGCTGTCGTAGCTCGGCCTGCTACTGTGTGGCGACGTGGGCAGCTGTAGACTTAATGGATGCGAGAGGGGCACCTCCAGCGTCCGAGCAGCCTCCACACGCTGCCGCTCCTCCTCCTTGACTCAAGACTTGCAGCACCCGTGCATCATTAAATTGTCTCGTGCCGCTGCAAACTTCTACATCTTGAGGATTCTAGCACCTGACACTGGGTCACGTCACTTGATCCCGCCTCACGCTGCTGGACTGCCTGCAGCTTGGCCTGGGGCACAGCCGGCTGATGCAGCAGCACTGCGCAGTTACAAAGCTCTGACATCAGAGTCATTATTCCAGGGAGCCTGAAGCTCCTCGACGGCCTCCTGACGTTCTCGCTCAGCTTGTGAAAGTGCTTCTGCCTTCAGGTGACTGCCAGGCTAAGAGAATGATGGAGACAAAGACGCTGAGAGGCCAAGAACATGCGCCGCACTTACTGCGGCAACACCTTCTTCTGCTGCATGCGCTCCAGCTCCTGTTGCTGTCTTTGTTCACGCTCCTGCGCCACAGCAGATGTACGTCACCTTGAAGATGATTTCATCAGATTGCGCGAAATGTCTTGCATCCCAGTGCCTGCATGGTTCTCATTTCCTCTGCTCTAGCTCGGCTTTCTCGCCTTATCGCCAGGAGCTTGACGTGCGCAGGCATCATTCCACGTTGCGTCATAACACTCATCATCTAGCGCGGAGCTTGCAAAGGTTGCAGTCTGCGAGAGCTAGCTAGGCACTACATAGGACTCAAGACAGGCATCCAATTCTTGGACAAACAAGGCTGGCACTCCCTGTGATGCAGAACTTCGCATCTTGCTCCCAAGTGCACAGGAAAGCTTTTGTTTACGAGGCCCAGATTATCGCGAGTCGCTCACATGTACCCGCGCACGCCAACATGCAAGTCCTGAGCACTTCTTTCTGGCCAGACCCTACACAGTCCGGCCACAGGCTAGCGCGAAGAGCTATCCAACAAGAACAGCAATGAAATAAATTGCCACCATGAGCAATTGAAGCGCAATATGTGTTTCTGGTCATCCAGAGAGATTCGGCCAGGTGCCGAACTCTTGCAGTTCGCGAAGCTCGCGCAGCTGCCGCTCCATCACAGCCTAAGAATTAGCATTGAGTGGTAAGCTTCTGTTACATGTGTGGACCCCATGTCATACGGATGTGGTATGAGAGCTGAATGGAGCTGATGAGAACATCACAACCTGAACATGCTCAATGCACAAGCTAAGACGTTCTTGAAAAGACTGTCGATTTCATACTGAACTCTTGCCTTCGAAGCAGTACTTCCACAACGTAGTCTGTCTTCAACTTGCAAGACGGTCTAAACTCCCAGGTGCCCTCCTGAAAAGGCTCCATGTTTGATGCGTTTTTATTGCTCTGCCTGATGCACAGATGAAAACACGGCAATAGCAGTTCCAAGAGCTTGATTACTTGCTTGATGCATTTCAATAGCCCCATGGGGTATCTAACTGCCAGACTTTGACAGCTTGGAATGACCTGGGACGCCATGTCAAATGTGGGATGAGGAACAGCTGAGGCTCGCGCCGTTTCTGCATGACTGGCATCAATTTGCTGCAGTCGTTGCTGGAGCTCTGCCTGGTACGGTGGCATCTAACACATCGAAATGCACAGCAACCGAACTAGTGACGATGGCTTGGTCGAGCCTCCTTCTCCTCGTTCAGGCGCTGCAAGCGATCCCACTCCTAACCAGTCTCAGAAGCAGTGCAGATCGGCCACCGAGTTCGATCAAAAGCAGCGAACGTGCCCCAGTGCTTACTCCAATCGAAACACAGCACTACTGTGTCTTCCTCATCGTTCTATCTTGATGAAACTGGTACTTCCTGTAACGCCGTAGGGAGACGCACACCTGTAGATTTGAGCGCTGCTGCTGAAGATATGCAGATCCAATAGAAGTCAGTGCGGTTGAGCTCTCTTGATCCAACGTAACTTAAATCTTCTCAAACAGAACGAGCCAATTACTGGTGAATCTGTGATGGAAGCATCTTGTGGCCGCACCTGTGCTTTGTCGTCCTGCTCCCTCTTAACCAGCTGGAGCTGCTGTTCCGCGTTCCTCAGCCAGAAAGAGGAAGAGCAGGACCCGAAAAATGGCTACGCTTGGGCCCAGACTGCAAACTTCTGAGCTGTTCTTCAATGCGCTGCTTTTCCTCCTGCATCTTCTGCGCCAGGTCCTGCTCCATTCACAATTCTATGGACCCCTACTTTAATTAAGAGATAAAAGCATGAAGGAAACAGTCCTGGTTCTTCTTCGATTCTTCCACTTCCCGCTCCAGTTCTTGCTGCAGTAAAAGCTTTTGTTGCCTCTCGGCCTGCAATCTCAGCATGATCAGGATGACATTCTTAGCACCACAGCGCGAGGACTGAGGGCATTCTGACTCTGAGGCCCAGTGAAGTTTCGACTAGAGACTAGAGCAATGGCTTGCACCTTTGTGTGCCCGCCTCTAGTCGATCCTGAACTTCTTGTTTTTCTTTGGAGAGCGTCTCGATCAACTCGCGCTTATCCTCCAGGACTGTAACAACCACGAGTTGTTGAGCGAAGCACCTCTCTAGCACTGCGCTGCGGGGCAGCTGCACTCCAGGCAGAAAGCGTTCCTGCTCGTTCTTTTTGGCGTTGGTTTTAATCAATTTGCAGCGTGCCTTCGCTCACAGTATGACTTAGACACCAGGTCTTCCGTGCCACATGATCGTGCCAAAAGAGCTGCTGCACACCGTTGAATGTAGGGACGCCGCGGCAAATTCCAATGTGCTGATGGTCTCTTCGAAATTTGCACGCGCAGGACTTATGCAGGCCAACAAGACCTCTGTTGTTCGGCATTGCATGCAGCAAGATGCACAAAAAAGACTGCTTGCAAGTGCGAGCAGCTGTGCGGCTGTTGCCACTGAGCGCATCCTGCAAAGATTCACGAGCAACTGCCTCACCCGAGCAGCTGTGAGAGCAAAGCCTTTAGCAGCAATGTGAGCTTGGACTCACGGAAGACGGGTAAGATGCCGCTTCCAGCTGTTCCGGCAAGAGCCTGCGTGGAGTGGCAACCCAACTTCTGCGAAGAAAGGCTGGACTTTGAAGCCTGGATGACCCGGCTTAGAGCTGACAGTGACTGATTGATGGCGATGCCTTCCTGAAATTGCCGGAGATGAAGACAAAAGCGCCGTACCTGCACTCCGCACCTGAAGCCGCTCTCCAGAAGCGTGGGTCTTCTTCTGCTTCTCGCTTCCAGCCAGGTCCTGCTGCAAAGAACGATTCTTACAAGGACGATTCAACTAAACTGCCGGGCGCCCAGCCACAAAGTGGATTCTAGACTGAAGATCTCGAGCTTGTGGCCTTGCAACAGTCAATCAAAACACGAATGAAGCACTCCAAACAACTCCAAACAGGACTGCAAGCATCATCATGTCATTCTCCAACGTTGCCGTAATCTGAGCTGCCAGCCCTGAGTAGCTCAAGCGAATGTCCAAGGTGAACACTGCATGAGACCGCGAGGAGTTGGCATTCATGCTCGTAGCACCTCAGCTGCTGATTTTAGTGACGATGGCTTCATCCAGCAATATCATATCAGAAGCAAAAGCACAAAGCTCAGCTGAGGCAAAACGTCTGACTGAACGTTTCAGGTTAAGAGGGAACGTTAAGATGCGTCACAGACCCGTAGCAGGAAGCAGAGTGATGCAGGGTTCATGGCCCACAGCTCGGTTTTTGGCACCGAAATCCAAGAGTTCGCGCACCTCGGTTCAGGCTCGGCGGAGGTGAGATGCCTTACGCTATCTCTCATTGCGTAACTGCTGCTTTGCAGTGCTTTGCAGAGCTGTGGACCTCCTTGCTGGTGGACACAGGGCTCTGAATGAGGCCCGGAACGTGTGGCCCGAGAGCAGGATGGAGCCTGCAGGAACTCTGCAGGAGAAGGTTGGTTTCTCGGGCTATAGCCCGCATGTACCAAACACATCACCCACAACCAACCATAAACAAACTATAAGATCGACAATGGGTGGGCTTCAGGAAAAGTCCCTGTAGCCAACCAAGCTAGCGGGCCTGACTTGCAGGTCTGTCCTTGTGTTCACGAGCAGGTCATACATCTTCTCCTTCATCGCTCAAGGAACTATGAAGTCTTGCAGGCTGTCAAGATTTGCCAAGTCCTGGTAGATTTCCAGGTAGCTGGCCAACACCTTGACCACCAGGCAAAATGTACGCATGACTTTGCACAGCCCATGTGGGTCCATGTCCCCGCATGTCTTTCTCTAGGTTCACCACGGCAGTCTGCAATGGCGTGCCCTCTTTCTCGACGCTTTGCTTCTGCCTCATACGAATTGATCGCATAGCTTTGAAGCCAGAGCACGGCAGCGGAGCCACTGCAGGGTGATATGGGGGTCATATAGGGGTTATGTAGGGATAATACCAGGGATAATGGAAAAGAAAATGGAAACTACCTAAAGAGCAGGATCTCGTGGAAACATGTGGAATGCACGGCCGGGGCCTGGCCTCGAGATCATCTCGAACAAGCATTCACACGCCCGTGGCCTTGATAGAAACAGGGATCTCCACAATACGGCGCGTAAATTACTCGCTTGAGTACACCAGAACAGAAACCCTTGTTTAAAACAGAGGAGAGATGCTTCCAACGTCGACTGATGCTGCCAGGCTTACGGGCTTACGTTAGTGGCCATAGGATCTTGATGCAGGATCTTCGTGTGAATTAAGTGGGAAAAATTCCCACGAGGCTACCCTTTAAATTCAGTGTCTCTGCATCGCTTTCAGCTGGGGAGGCGGCAGCAAGCCTTGATCTCTTTCACTGGCCGGGTCGCCCAACCTGATCACAAAGAGCTGGCACAGCTCCACCTCCTTGATACATTGTTCTGTCGAAAAATCAGGGGTATTTCCACCTCTCAGCCTGTCTTTCAAGTTCTTGTTTTATTCGGAACTCCGCAAACGGATTGTCTTGCTATCCAGCAATTCCTTCCTTCAAAAGGACCGCCGGGCAGTGAGCACATCATAATCTGTACACGTGCAAGCTGATCCAAGAAGTGCTCTTGCATAACTTCCGAAGAATTGCCCGTCCCATTTCACCACCGCACAGATTGAGAAGGAACAGCGTGTGCGCAGATGCCAGCAACAAAGCTTGACTTTACCACGCCTGCTGAATTTCACACCATGCCTTGAGCCACTGCTTCTGTGCAGCTTAGGCCGCCTAGCAGTGCTCAGAACCAGGTAGAACGTCCTGCAATCATTTGAAAGATGATTGGAGCTGTGCCTCTCATCAGAGTTAGGGATCAAATACACAGCCTGTCTGAGAAACGAGTCATGCACAAGGCGTTACCTCATAAAGATGAAGCTAGCAGGCAGTACTCTGCCAACCGTATTGGGCAGGCTGTGATTCTATCTGCAAAGGACTAAAACGGCTTGGCGTACGCCAAGCATGTCTCCCGCGCTGTCAAGGGTGCGCCGCAGCAACGAGCATCTCAGCCCCCGCCGCCTTGGGGTGCAGAGGGCACCTGGAGTGTCCAGAAGGCGCGTCTTGTCATTTCCACCACGAATTCGCTACTCCCTATGCGACAATTTTCGAAGCAACTGTCTCGGCCAAGCCAGTAGGCTCTGCCTTTTGATGCTTCAGCAGTCTAAAAATCCTCATGCAATGTTTCGCGCTCCAGAACATGCGAAGGGCAGCCTGTGCGAGGAGCAGATGCGCAAAGATGCCAAAACTGTATGAAAGGTGACACCCGCAACAGAAATTTGTGGAGTGCCACCGTGACGAGCCATTCTCGGGACCTGGAATAGAAATGAATAGAATACATCCCCTTTGTCTTTTTGAAGGATCCTTCGACTGTAGCCAGTCACCTAGATCCCAGCATGGCTCTTGACACGATAGCTTACAAAAACGTCCACTGGCATTCCATGAACAGCTTGCTGCTGCAGCCTTAAGCTGATTCCTTGAAGGGTTCCGCATGCCAGGAGTTGAACAGCTAATTTCACGGTTCTCACTATCACAGCTTTGATGCAGTTGCCCTACAAGCGTGCATATGGAACTGTCCCTGCATAATTGCCTTGACACAATTTGCGGCAACTCCTTGGCCAGCCCTCTCTTATTGCCTGCAGCATACTTAAGTCTTAAAGCAGTTTGTTGCCAAAAAGACGCTTGCGGGTTGCAACGGCTTGGAAACACTTAAAGAGCAACTGCCGCCCCGAAGCACCTGTGCAAGCATGGCAACGAACTCTCTGACAAGAGGCTGCAATTGCGAGCCCAAATTGAAATACTTTGGATTGTAAGAATCTCTTGCCCTTGACATTGAACCCCCTCACAAAACAAAACGAGCCATTCGCTTTCATCCCTTAAGAGACTAGAATTAGATTCCCGGCTTTTGAGCAGGATCCACCTAAAGACGGATGCTCATGTGCAACCGAATTCTCTAACCCTATGCGCAACAGTGTTGAATATTGCTTGCCAGGAAAGAATCAGCAGGGGGGCGCTTTCATCTCTCGGGAAGAGATTTCGGTACAGAACGGCCGAAGACCTGCTGGACATCCCTTGATGTACAGGCGTCTCAGAGCTTCAGATCGCGAGCCAGTCTGGCACAGAGCTTTGCCAAGGTTTTTGATGACTTGTGGCATGACTCGGGGCTAAACAGCTTGTTTCCATACGCTGCTAAAAACATCGTGCGCAGTAAATCTAGATCACCAAAATCCTGCGCTGAACCACAATGACCTGACAGTTGCAACCGCGCCTGTTTGCGGTTCCGCACTGATGGACCTGCAGGTATGCTCTTGACAGCATAGCCAGCGGACTGCCGCAGCTTCGGAAGAGCAACAGCAGCCAATCAATTTCAAAGAGTGCTTACATGCTTCCTGTTTGCTGAACAGCCATACTCGCCTTCTACTGCGCAATCCAATGCAAAGCAAGCTGTCAGCATTCTGATTGCAAAGGTTGCGTGCACTCGATAGTCAGCAAGCGCATGTTGCCTCTCCATCTCCGCTGAAGGCTGCTGGATTGCATCCTCGTTGCCATCACTATGCACCGATCCCGAACTCGTCGTTCGCCTGCAGTGCAAACCCAGCAGGTGGCCAAATCAGTAAGAAACTGAACGTAGAGCCCTGCAAACACTGTCCGGCACCTCCTCCGGAGCCACAAGCTGGACTTCTGCGGCCTTCGGACTTCATGCAGCATGTCTGCAAGCCAGGTGATAATGAGATAGAAGGATGCGCATACAACTGGATTTGGAGAATCACACAAGCACCAGCGTGAATGTAGTGAGTGGAATCCTGCTGGCAGCACATTCGCATCAACGAGCTGTTTGCTTCGTAACGAACCACAACATGCTTGAGGTATATGTTTTGAATGGGGAGCCTCTGATGCATTGATCCTTGAAGAGGGTTCGACCTTCAGAAGTAATCCTTGTACAATCCCTATACTATTTCTAGGCAAAACCCTAAATGGCAGTTTCCAGATAAACGTTCGATTATCCCTATATAATTCCAATACGGCCCTACGCATCACTATATGACCCCAATCTATGCCCCTTTTGTAACATAGTAGCTTCTCATTTGCTTTTCCATCATTCAGCACTATCTAGTTACCTGTCATCTTCATTTTCCATGTGGTTCTCCAGTATCCTCGTTTCTATGTATACGTTTCATGTTCCGTACATAACAGATGCGTTATACAGAATATATGATGTTATATACATATGTCATATACGAGTGTATACAAATCTATACATACATATATATATATATATATGGATATATAGATATATATATATATATCTCTGCTCACTTGGATCCTGATGTCCAGAAAGGCCTGATAACTTCCAAGGATGGCAAAACATCGACGGTGCGCACGCAGGCAACACCTGGATTGCTGTTAAGGAACAGGGATAATGGAGAATAAAATGTAAATATGTATATACATATATGCATGTATAGAGAATGTAGGGATAATGGAAACAAGGAAACTACAATACATAGGAGGACACGTAGGGTTATATGGGGGCACTTAAACTAAAGTAACAAAGGTGGGAACCTCGATTATGTGCAACATACCTGTAATATAGCACATGGTAACTTCATTTCAGTTCCTTCCATTAACAGCAACCAAGACACTGTAGCGCAATTTGGCTCTGTGTCGCCGATCCGTCACTGCCTGGAAGGACTGAATTATTTAGGGTTTGGAATCTAGAGAACCAAGACTTACAACCTGCCCTCCGACAAGCAGCTTCCTGTCACAAAAGCATGAGGCAAAGGTTGGCCTGAACAAACTTCATGTCACTCTCATCGTCCTCTTCTTCATCGGCAACGCTGGACCTCAAACAATCAGCAGGACATAGCAGGACATGTTTTCTCAAATGGCATCATAGCTACCAATTGAAGTACCTCTTTCCAACTCATGTGGGTTGGGAGTTTGCGAGTTTACAGCAGTGAGGCCTGAAATTACAATATGAAGACAGACACGTCTCTGCAGCACCCTTCCGAACTTCCTGCTGCGACTGCACCTGCTCATCACTATCAACGGTCTCAAATGCCGTAAGCTGGGCACACATGCGAAACACTAGGCGGTCGTGGCGAACAGGACCGTGTGGACGCTGGTGACGTCGGGGAGGTTGGTGAGCTGACAGAATGTGAATATGACGAAGGAGGCGATATGAAACTCGGATCCTCAGAAGAGCCAAATGCGAGAACTCTCTTGCTTGAGGCATGCCCGGGCTTCTCTGACTCCACCACATGGAGCACCCAACAGATCTCAGCCTCTAAGGCAAGTGCTCCGAAGCGCAGGGATCTTCTGACGGCACAAGGACTGCACGGAGGATCCTGCTTTGCAACATCCAGAAGGCAAAAGATTATGCTTTCAACTGTGCCGGATAACCTACCGAGCATGCAAACAGGTCATGCTCAGCCCTAGAATAGATAACGCGGTCCTGCTCAGGGGTTGGGAAACGGCTTGCGCCATCAAAATCTGGCTGCATGTTCACCCGCCGGGAGGAGGAGGACACCTTTCTTCATGCCCAGGTGTGTCTCAACCAAGCGCTACGAAATTCTTATCCTTCTCAGATTGACCGTCCGAAAGGTGCATTCTAAAACATCCAAGCTAAGCTGAGTGCTGAAAATGCAAGCGTTGCTCAAAAGTCTTGCTGACAAGGATCCAGCGTACGGAAGGAGCTAAGACCTGACGGCAAGGCTCGGCAAGGCTCGGCAAGGCCCGCAGCTGAAAAAGCAAGGAGCAAAAACTGCCGCAATGATTTTCAAACACCCCAAAGGTGCCTGGACTTAGGCTCATTTGGACGAAGTCGCGCAACCTTGGTGGTGGGAACAATGATTGAATGTTGAACGCCGTCGAACATGATGAGCCGCTTCTCAGGCAATTATTCCACTTAATGGGAATGAGGGCCCCCCTCATATCACCGCCCAAATACAATTATGCTTGCTATGGATGTCCAGCAAAAGGGACCTGCCCCAATTTTTTGGAACCTCCCATGGTCCCTTGTATTTCAGGCATATGGCTCAAAAGGCCTGTTCTTCGCAACTAGCCAGGCATACCTTGAGGGTACCTGCAACCAATAGCAGGCAACTGTATCAATTGTAGCAAGACCTTCTCGAGATGCGAACAAGGATGTCACAGGCAGGTCTCTCAATAGTATGTAACATTTGGAGACGGTCACACTTTCAAAAACGATCCCAAGAGGGCCCTTGCATTCTGAGCATCCCTAAGCCCGGACAGCCCAAATCATTCCACCACCCAACAGAAGTAAATGGATGAAAGCCTTACAGCTGAGAGCAATCTGTTCGGGGTATTTCGAATTGGTCACGGGGTGAAATCTTCTTGCTCGGGTGCGGGTCTGCACCCAACATGCATGAGCATATGATAGCCGCGCTGGGTTTCAGAAAGCTCCTAGCACCTGGTTTCTGAACCTTGGACAAGCCTCCCTGTCCAAAATCTGTTACTGTTGAACTGTTGGGCAAACAAAGCCCAGGTGGGACTACGTATAGAGGACCAAATTGCTGCCATTGGACTGCATTTTCCAGCTAGGCGATTCGATGAGCGTCGCTTGAGAGCTGTTGGTCTCCTTCGGAACACTGAGGCGCTGGTTGGCACTCTCTTGCCGAGGTTCTCTGGGCCTGCTTGTGAAGCACCCTCAGTAAGCACACTGAACCCAACTCCCATGCTTTGTAACTCCGCAAAAGGAGCACCTACTTCTGACAAGCTCAAGAAAATTCAACTGATAAGGCACAAAGCTGCGGAAAGGTCAAGACTGCCAAAAATGTCCTTTCCGGGGTCCATTGGTGAGTCCTTCGCCCTTCACAGTTTCCGAAACAGAGCCCGGGGTTGCTTTAAACTTGAACTTTCGAAACCGGTTCGAACTTGCAACATAATGCACGGTGGCATGTATTGCGGTCTAGAGTTCTACCTGCTCGAATGATGATGTCACTGTTTACCACCACCGTGAGTGTGAATCGTTATCAGAACTGGCAGCAGTGACTTCCTGTTGTTATGATTGTGGGAGTCGTAAAGGTTACAGACTCTTGCCGTCACAGTTCACACAAATTTCGTCCTTACTGTACTACGCGTTTCAACCAATTTGCCGTTGGCATGGAGGTTCTAGGAATCAGCGTTCCGTCTAGCAGCTAGCCTTTCAGCTGCTTCGTTGTAATATACGACCTGCAAAACATGAACACAGTGCGTGCAAAACAGCGCTCAGAGTGGCAGTGACCCACTACCGGAATCTGCGCTTGTAGATTTCCAAGATCGGTTTGAGCATGCATTCGACGCACACAACCGCCACGGCCCAATCACATGGCCCAATCACATGCTCGTGTAACTTCACTGTACTACAAGTCGCATCCGAATTGCTTGACAGGACATAAGTGGACTCGTGAACCCCAATCCACTGGACAAGAAAGAGAGCACCTTGTCCAAGTTGTCATTCAGCATGGCATCCAGACCATCCAGCGAATTCAGCGAATGTGGCTGCATGATCAGGTCACTCTGGGCATGATCACTCATGCGGTCTTTCATACGCGGGCAGTATGCGACTTGTGCGGCCATGGCACAAATCCAGCCCAAGTTCAAGATCGATGGATCCAAGCGATGTGAGTCATGGTTCAAGTATCGACAAAAAGTCTTGTTTGCCTAGAGTTCCCTGCAACCACACCCCTTTGACTGCTCTTGCTGCATTCAGGCAACTGCACACGCTTGAGATCCTGACCAAGGACACATCCAGTCTCAGGCCACAATGTATGCAAGAGACACAACTTCCACTTCAGACCTGCAAGCAGTCATTGGCAAATGATTGGCCATGCCGAGTGCTGAACACGCTGTAGCTCTTTCCCGAGCCCGTCTGCCCATAGGCCATGATGCAGCCGTTGTAGGCCTTGCCCCCAAACCCCTATATAACCCCAATAGAATGTAGTAGCTTCCATTTTCTTTTCCATTATCCCATTATAACCCCTATATAATCCCTATATAGTTAGAGGAAGCACCTGCAGCACCTGCAGCACCTGCAGTTCCAAATCCACAAAACAAGGGATTATATGGGGATAATGGAAAATAAAATGGAAACTACTATAATGGGTTATATAGGGTATATATCGGGGTAATATGCGGATAATGGAAAAGAAAATGGAAAACTATATGGATTATAGGGTTTATATAAAACCCACAAGCCGAGCAGCATCCAGGGCGTTCTCCAGGATGGGTATCCCCAGCTCCTTGGAGCCACGGAATGGAACCAAGAATCCATGCCATCGTGTATCCAGGCCTGGAAAACTGCGGCCTGTGATCCTTCCTGTGCAGTGGGATCCGTAGACTTGAAAACGGAGTCCTGGCAGTGAGAGCGCTGTCACTCAGCCCTTGCCTTTCGTCCTTCTGCCCATGACTACGCATGCCACTGTCAGGGCTGTGGAAAGTGATGGAGCAGTTGAGCAGCAAGTGAACTTTGCCAAGAGGCTTTGCCACAGGACAGGGGCATGAGGAATGAAGCCTCACAAAGAGTTGTGGGCAAGGAGAAAAAGTTTCTCAACGGAGCCTCCAAAAGGTCGGCGCCCTGAGCAATCACAAAGAGCTACGTGCTCCATCATGCTGCGTCAGCGGTAAAGAGATGCCCTGCCACTACGCCGGCTTTGGGGCGGACTCGAGGTCAATCGCTGGCATGCGTGTGAAGATTGGATTCAAGCTTTTTCTGATCCCGAGGCGTGTTTGTCGGAAGCAGATGTCTAGCCGGTACATTAAATGGAAGCACAGAGATTCGTGAGGCAACCACAGCACACTGCACTGACCACAGACAAGCAGAAGATTTTGGCTTGGCCTATCATGGCCATTGTGGCCAGCAAGAACAAGAAGACAACATCAAAGTAAACGAGCCAAGGGATCGAAGGTAAACTGCTTTGGCTTGACATAGTCGCTGTCGTGCCCATAGCGGTCCACTCCCTTGGAGATGACCTTTGGTTGAAGAGTCCAATATGCAGGGGGTTCACATTGTCACGAATATGACTTGACTGCGACGTTTGCAAGCTGGGACAACTCAAACTTAGCTAGGCGCGGTCGTCTCCACCACGTCCAGAACCTCATGAATGACAAACGGATCTCTTTTTGGAAATCTGCATGTTGGCTGGCATTGATCTGTCTTTAACTCTCTCCATCAGATCGTTTGCAGACGCCTGGTTTCCTCTTCAGAATCAATCTGTCAATTTCGCGTCCGCCTCGGACTTATGGTGGAGGCCCATCTCAAGGGGCAACAGACAGACGTGGCGCTGCATTGCGCTTAGGAAGGTCTGCGTTGCGTGCAGGAGGGGGGACAGAAAATTAGAAAACGACAACTGCTGCAGCAACGTTGCCTGCTCAGCTGACATTGGCGGCAAAATGTTTGCCACCGCAGTGTCTTCTGGCTGGCTGGTTCGCAGCGCTTTTCGCGCGTGATGACTGCCAATTGATCGCGTCCACCTGCTCGTCGATGTCAATCTTGAACACTTCAGGGACGTAGAGAATTTCCGCCTATCTTCGGGCCGGTGCATAGCACACGTCCCACGCCAAGTGGCTGGCGCATGATCTTGGAGGTCCAGGCCTTGGTCACCTCCGTGAATAGCACAGCTCGTCACTTGCCGAGATTACCCGCCTACATCTCTGTATCCTTCAACGATGCAACGCAGGCCACCATCCCAGGGTCCCAGACCAAAAGTTTGTATCTGCTTTGCTGGAACCGTCCAGGAGGGATTTTCGTACATGACAACAGGAGACTGATATGAAGTATGCAATAAAGCCATTTGATGGCTTTCTTCACGTCAGTCTCCTGTTAAAAATAAAATGCCGCGATCGCCTGTGAAAAGACGGAAGCGGGCCCGATCAAGTGTCTACTTGGGAGCTTCTCTGCCGCATAGAATGGGCATCATTCCGATCATCATCGCGGTGCAATCGAGAGAATTGGGGTTTCTCAATATCATTGTTCCCGCAACGTGAATCCCCTGATTTGGGCAAGGTCCGGGCAATGTTAGGGACCTCTCTTGAAGGACTCTCTTCATGATCAGGGCGTGCTTCATCTTGATTGCGCCGTATCTTCAGAATTTGTCAGACATGTGCTGAATCATCGTGTTGTGTGGAGCTGTGCTTACGCCCAGGTACAGCCTTTCAAGAAAGCTGGAACTATCTTCACCCAAAATGCCGCACTGCTTGCTTTTCATACCAACAGAGCATTGCAGCCTGGCCACCATTTCTGCCAATCCACCTTCTCCGAGCTCTTTGGCCTTAGAAACAACTTGACAGCGTGAAGTCCGGTACTCCTCTGCTCTCATATCCGTGACATGAGGGGCAGACGCTGAAGGGCCGGATGCGCACCGCCACCCTGATACTGTTCCTTGACGAGGTGAGAGAATTGGAGAGAGTGCAAGAAAAAATGCCAATGCGGCTGCCATTCCTGTAGACAAAGTAGAACAATATCTCCATGGGTTTTTATCTTGCAGCCCAGGTTGCGGATTCGGTGAGCCATCCGGCGCGCTACCCGCAACCTCTGCCGCTCAAACGTTCATGACGGCGTGTGAATGACAATGTCTGAGGCCTGACGATGCTGCTCTGGTGGAAGTGCTGAGGCCTTCACAACCGTCCCGCGCGGACGCATTGTTGCGCGCTTGGATTTCGCAGGCGACCTTCGTCAGCAGAGCGATAGACAAAAGATTGCACATGAACATGTCCATAACCGCCATGCTCAGGGAGGAGTTGCCAGGCATCTTTGAAACACGCCCCTACACTTCCTACAATGCTCGAAGCTTGAGTGTCCAAGCTTATGCCTTTGCGAGCGCGCAGCTCATGCATCCCACTTGCTTGCTGGCGGGCAGCGATTCATCATTGGCAGAGGCATCATTTTTGGGACCATCCACACCTTCGACGCCACATCCCACTTGTAGAACAAAAGAGTTTTCCCCACTTCGTTCTGATAGCTGTCCAGGAATTCCCTGAATGACTAGCCAAGCAGCTCATCTCCAAGTTGGGGTTGAAGCCTCAAGCACCTCAGCTACTCTCTTCTGCAGCAGCGCTGTTATCTTGACATTGCGCCTGAAACTTGTGCCATGCGTCCAGAAAGCCATCATTGCAGAAAAGTCTTGGTAGAAGCCACTGATGATTGGTATGCTGCGGTTCACCCGCTGTAGCTATAAGCAGCTCGTCACAAGAGTTTCTTTCTAGCAGAACTCACCAAAGCTGCTGTCAGTCGTACAGCAACTCGTGCTTGCCATCTGAATGCACATTCAGCCGGTTTGCCATTTCATGATGCTAGCTGATGAGCAGCTGAAGCCAAAGTGCAGCTCAGGCAGGCTTATTGCGTGCAGAAGGTGTCACCGTCAAAAGTCTTCCCAACATGGCAAGTCATGGCAAGTTATTTTCTCTTTGCCTCACGTCTTTGCACGAGGCACTGCATCCAATGCGCTCATCACGACCCGGCACAGCGAGGAGAAGCTGGCGGCACCTGCCTCGAAGCGAAAGCTTCACAGCTGCGTTGGAAGGAAGGCTGAGTCACTGCAGGTTGGACAGCTGCAAACTTGAGGCAGGCAGGAGCTCTTTTGTCCCGAAACGTGGCCCAACAAGCAGACGAATTGCTCTCCGATCTGGTTTCAGAGTCGAAGGCCTGGATATGCTTGGAACCTTTGCCCTACCAACAATGCCATGTGGCATTGTACCACGCCACTAGCAAGCTTTGACGCATCTGCCCAAAGTCAACCATCAAATACGTGAAGGCCAGCAGTACATGTTCTGTAAACTTAAGCATGGAAGAGATGCTGGTAAACTGGTGACCGCAAAGCCCTGTCAGGCTTGGCAGAGAGTGGTGCTTCGAGCTTCCTGCCAAAGCAGAAAGCACCACATCATTTGTAAAGCATGTCACAAGCAGAGTCAGCTTGCCAGGACGATCTAATCCTCGAGCCTACAAGCTCATGTACTGGAATCAAAATTTGGCTTGTCTGGCCATCGCAAGCAACGTTGCGAACCACAAGCTTCACCTATCTCTCTTGCAACCCCTTGATCTTGTCTTTGACTGGCTTCCGACGCTCGCATCAGTCTACTTTCGCTTGCCAGGATGTCTTCTCTTCTTCAACATGTCCGAATCTAGTTTGCATTCCTCGCTCCCAAGTGATTCACCAACATGCATTTGCACCCTACCTTCTCAAGGGGGATTGCAGAGAAACATAGCCAACGTTGTTCCTTTGCTTTGTTTTGCTTCTGTCACTGTATCTTTTACTGGATTGCATGTCTTTGCGCTGCGTGTGTGCTGCTCAGACATTGATTTGTCTTGCACTGCTGAAATACAGCAAGAAAACAGAGAAACGCTGAACAGGCTTCAGGAGGCTCATGGTTTTTGTTGCTCAAAAACTGACAGAAAGACATGCCCGCCACCCTCAGCATTCCAAAAAAAAAACAAAACATCGCAGCTAGGAATGCGCGTAGGCAAAGAAACCCGATAGAATCTTGGAATCTTCTGCCCTGCAATGCTGGCCATGAAACTTATAGGGGAAACATGGTTTGAACCGGAAGGAACCCATACCCTGAAACCCTCAGACAAGCCCTTGGACCAAGGCACGAAACAAGATTTCGGCAGCCATCAGCCCTCAAACCCAAAAACCGACTGCCAACCTGAAACATGCAATTTGACCCTTTCGCTACTTATGTGTCCAAACAGATTCTTTCGCCTAGCCCAGAGTAAGTTGACTGGCTGGAGTCACAGTTTATTAGTATTCTTTTTGCCGAACAGGAGGCGGAATGCATTCTCAAACCTAGAGGTGAAGCGACAAGACATGTTTGCTCCAAGGGCGTCCTAGTCCTGCTCTGCGAACGCATCCATCCTCGGTGGAAGCTGCACGCCAATGGATTCTCATGCCCTGGCATCATGATGACAAAAAGGTAACCACAGAAAAATGGCACGTCAGTCCAAGTCAGGTGGCGGCTACACCTAGGTTAGCCTAGGTCAATGCAGTCAGCTTGCTCATCGGCCACGGTCTTTGCGGGCTCGTTGCCAGCTAGCTGGGTCCAAATGCGCTGCATGGCCGTCGACAGCTCTGCCCAGCTCAAGCCCTCAGTGCTCGGCGCATGCGCTTGTCTAGTCACTAGCTGCTTCGTTTAAAGCTCAACTTTGCCAAGCTTCTCCATCACCGTCTGCATCCATAGCATCAAAGATCTCTAACCTTGGGGCTTAAACTCGTGTCCACGATAATGGAAAGGTCTGGTAAGTCTGGGGCCAATCCGGCACGAACAATTTCAACGACTGAAGTTTCTCCGTCACTTCCTGCAAAGCAACCATGTGGGAAGTGTATCGCGGGAGCTCAAGCTTGTACGTTTTACCTAGCTAGTGCATATAGGCCGCACACACACACGAATAGCCACCACAACTTGCTGAGTTCTGTGAAGGAACTCATGAATCGAAAGTAGTGCTGCATACCGAGTATCCCCGTCGATAACGCCTGTAATGACCCTCATACTATACTCCCCTACATCGCCCATTGTAGGGACTTTACTCTGTAGCTCACATGCAGCCATGTAATTGCTCTGATGCCAAATGCCTCAAGCCCCGTGGCGCCTTGCGGCAAAGGTAGGTCCCGACTTCGGCCTTGCTGAGGGACCCGCTGCCATCCACGTCTGCGACTTGGAAGATCCTCAGCCGGAAATGTTGATGTGAGCCTTCATCTTGTAGGGGACTACTACACGGGTTATTACGGGGGATACCCGGCGTGAAGACTATGACTAATATCATGTTTTTCATATGACACAAGCCATTGGCACAAAAGCACAAACGATTCTCTTTTCCATCCATAAAAAGGTCTAGGTCACGCATGACATGCCGCAGGCTGTGAAGGGTCCAGAGTTGGGTCACATGACTGCCCGGTACGTGACACAAGGACGTGCCACGCAAAGAGGCATCGTGACAGCGGCAAGGTGCCACGATGAACTAGCGGCAATAACACCCGCACAGGCGTAACAGAAGAGAAGCAACGATGAACTACTTCATCCGCCAGCCATCTGGGTGTGGTGGGTGGGCAGAGAAAACAGTGTGCCCACAACTTATCTCCTTGAGAGAAAATGGCGATGTCATAAGAATTTGCAGGCCAATCCCAACCAGGCCAGTGCACTGAACATCTGACACAAACCATGGGCACAAAAGCACAAACAAGATTCTCTTTTCCATCCATAAAAAGGTCTAGGTCTCGCATGACATGCTGCAGGCTATGAAAGGTCTAGCCTTGGGTCACATGACTGCCCTGTGCGTGACACAAGGACGTGCCACGCAAAGAGGCATCGCGACAGCGGCATGCAATGTGCCACGATGAGCTGGCAGCAATAACACCCCCAAGTAAGAAGACGCCCCAAGCTAAATAAGCTGAACTGCCGGAGCAAGCGAGTCAAAACCCGTGTGACAAATGCTGGGCAAGAGCGCAAGGGGCCAGGCTCCACCCTTGGGCAATGCTCCACGGATCTGCAAGACCCAGCCGGGAGAGGCCGTCAGAGGCATTGACCTCAAACTCTATCCATTCCCAATACACCCAAGCGCTCAAACTAACGGGCAGAGGCTGCGTTAAAGCTGCTACGACGCGCAGATCAGGAATGGAACTAGAGCCCTTTATGAGCAACTGACAGGCACGTTGAGAATCAATATACCGTTGGGAATCAATATACCAGACTACATCCCTGCCGGCCAAGACAGAGGCGCAATTGGTCCCAGCAAGGCTTCACACGGAACGATTTCCGACCTGGCACCTGTCCAGGACGTCTTCGGTGATGTCCGCGCTGAAGCCCATGGGCTGAGCATGATCAGCACAAAACCCAATCGGGCAGGAATATGGGACTCGGGTTCATAAGAGGCATCACTACACACCTTAACTAAACCATCTCTATAGTGTGCTTTGGAGGAACCAGGCGAGGCCGCACAAAGGTTCTGTGAAAGACCAGGCTGTCGCGCAAGGGTGAATACAGCTCATGAAAGGCATCATCCAAGCACTGTCTGGCCTGAAGCGTCGAAAGGCCATAGCGACCGCACCGTCCGAAAGTGGTCGTGGTGGCCCAACCGAAGGCTCTCAACTTGGCCGCCATGCCAGAGGAAAGGCGATTCTCCGCCAATATGAGGTCAATCTGATCAGGTAGCCTCTTGCGGTAGCCTGGTTGAAGAAGTCCACATTTATAACCCCAGACGGTCCGACACTGGAAAGGCCTCAAATGTAGTAGAATTACCTGATTTGGCCAAGAAGTCATGCTCAATTGACTCAAAGAATTGTGACATTTCCCCATTTTTTTTCTTAGGGACTGCTACTGAGGACTGAGGGGAAAGATAGTTAGCGCGTAAGTGAAAGGATAAAGGAAGATGTCTAGAGTTAATGAGTTGCTGAAAAATAGAACCCGTAAAAGAAAAGGAGTCTATTAATGATGGGGGAAGGAGGATATAATCAAATGTAGTCCACTCATGTACATCTTCTGTGTGACAAAGGTGGTCGCTACAGGTCATTTCTTTATAGGCAATCCTATTCCTAAAAGGGAGTTTGGCGAAGGTCTGCGGGAGAATAAGGTTATTAGCAGAAAGGAAATCCATAAGAAAGACTGCGTTGTCTCTGTCGTCATCTTGCAGAGAAGATCGCCTGCAACAACTGCGGGACCAACATGTTCATGGGTGGGATCTAAATTGGCATCTAACCGGGCATTAAGATCTCCCACCGAACAGAGGTGTGAGAGGTTTGAATGAGACAGCATAATCTCATCAAGCTGGGTCCAAAAGTCAGACTTACGATCGCGATCCTGTTCTGGATCTTCCACCTGGCTAGGGGCATAAACATTAATAATAGTTATCTTATGTGGGAGAGTGTTTATTGTTATTTCCGCTATCCTAGGGGAGTGTGGGATAAAATCTGAAACATGCGACCGATGGGATGGAGAAACAAAGAAGCCTACACCATGATGTTTATCGGTGGGGAGCCCAGACATAAGGATTTCCCATCCTGATTTACAAAAGGTATGGGACGATTCCGCTTTGGTCTCCTGAGCACAAAGTAATGAGATATTGCGCTTGCCACAAAATGAAAGGATTTGATCATACTTAGAGGTCTCTCTAAGACCTTCTACATTCCAAGAGAGAACATGTAAGTCTGTATGGGTAGGGAGCGGGATAGTGGATTTAGATGAAACACATCTATGTTTATGAAACTGGACTGTATGATTGGATGGCTGGGCCGATTTTGAAGACTTGAAAAATCGCTCGACATAAGTCGGCTTCGGGTGGATCGGGGGTAAGGGATTTGGCGGCACCCTCAGGGTGGAATCCGTTATGGAACTTTTCCACATACGATAATCTCTTCTACCTTCCTGGCGAGAAGATTTCCATTTTAGGAGCCTTCGACTGTAAGACTCAAAGGAGCACGTACCTCTCCGTGTTCCCCCGTGAGCTTCGCGGTGTTGGTAGCCGCATGGCATGTCCTCATAACGTAAGTGGTTCATATATTTCATAACGTAAACGGTTGGGCGTTGAGCCACTTCTCGCCACATTCTCTTGCGGCTGCGGACCAATTGCCAGCGGTCTCCCGGCCCGCCTCCTCTGGAGGCCACCGCTCTGCAGACAATCCCATAAAGGGTAGGAGATTCTCTCCTATTGGTTTCCAGCTCAAAACTGGCGCCTCTCCTGTTTGCAAATAACCATAGTGAGTCTTCGCCGTAAAATGAATATCTAAAAACACACATTCCATTGGGTATATAGAGAGATTGCCTCAATAGATAATTTCTGGGGGTTGGAGTGTTCCTAGAGAACCAAGTAATATTGCCATTGAAAGCGCGCATAGCTTTATTTCTCGTAACCCTAGAGGTGAAAACCTTCACTATTTTAATCGGCACTATGGGAGTGAGACGGCTACGCTCAAAAGAGGATGTCTTTGCGAAGCCCAATCAGGGCCTTCGAGAGCTGCTGGCACATGGGCGTCGGCACTCAGGTTCCAGGTCAAATCCTTTGAGGTCAGTGGCACTATGGGCGGGGCCCAGGCCCTCGTCCCTACAGGCTTTGTAGAAAGAGTTGGCCAGGTCACGCGGGCACCCTAAACGCAGATTGGCCAGGGCCGGCAGGGGTTTGGCCATGAACTTGCTGCCCTGAAAAAAAATGCACAGCACTAAGGCCCGATGGAATGTGGAAACTATTGCTGGCGGCTACGTGTCTAGCTTCCTCCAAGGCCCCGAAGCAGATCATGGGAACGGCGCCATCAAGAGAGCATGCTCTCGGTAACAATATATAGGCCCGAGCATCTTCTTCGAAGCGGGCCATTGTGTCAACATGAGCAGCCTTCGTCAGCTCGACGGATCCTCAGCTGGCTAAAAATTCCAGGATGAAATAGTTTTGACTCTGACTGTCACCACACGCGGCCTGGAGTTGGCCACGGGGACTGAAAAGGAGCTACGCAGCGCAGAAGGTCCATGCATTTGCCCTCGTGTTTGAACGGCGTGCCCCTCCTCACAAAAATTGCTTGAGTAGATCACGCTAAGGGAATGAGGCCTTACAACCCTAACCTCATCAACGCCCACGGGAAACGGCGGAGAGGCAACCCCACCCTGCGGCACGAAGGCGGCTCTGCTGGCACACTCTTGCAGCTGTTGCGCGAGTTGTGGGGAGAAGCCGCCTGCCTGGGAGAAACTGGTCTGTGCGAGGCAGCGCAGGCTCCGTCTCGCCCACGCTAAGCATCCACCCTTTCCAACGCGGGCACTGTGTTCGTGACAGGCTGCGCCGTCACTCGTATACGTGCATCGCATCGATGGGCGGCCCCATCGGGGCAGTCTTTTTCTTGGAGTACACCTTCTGCTGTCCTTAGAGCTTTTTGCCACTACCCAACATGTTGATGGTCTTCTCCTCGCGGCTGCGCCGATCCAGCGAGCGCCTGCAAAGAAGCATCAGGAACGCTGGCCGAACCTGGCATGGGATTAGACGAACGCCAGAGCAGCTCTGACTCTTGCAAGGCTTTCGTGGCTGCCTTATGTTGTGGGTATTGCTGACGCAAAGACTCAATCATCTTGCCCCTTGCGCGAAGATCGATCAGGCTTTCGAGCCATGACAACTGGGCCGAAGGGGAAGCTGACACCCATGCTACTAGGCGAAGTGGTTGGTCACAATAGTTTGAGTTGCCCTCGAGAGGCGCGAAGGTGACCTAGACGGACAGGTTCAAGACAGAAGCAACTTTGTGGGATCCAGCAAGCGCAAACGCATTGGCCAGGTAGAAGCTGATGATATCCTTCACCGGACCCGGTTGCAACGGGGTGTGGAGCTTCAAACCTGAAT
This sequence comes from Symbiodinium pilosum, assembly GCA_905231905.1. Lineage (NCBI taxonomy): Eukaryota > Dinophyceae > Suessiales > Symbiodiniaceae > Symbiodinium > Symbiodinium pilosum. Next base: position 58,978 of record CAJNIZ010012525.1, on the reverse strand, counting down.
GCCACCTCAATCTTTTGAACCGGCTGGGGCGCCTTAAACAGGCTAGGCAATCAAGGTTGGAGCTCCTGGCTGAAACTCACGGTAAACCTTGCCAAGCAAGACATCAGAGGGCATCAGGCGGATGACGGGCGGGTGGCCACACAGGCTGCCAGTTCATCTGCAGCGATTCCGAAGTAATCTCAATCAAGGGCTCGTCAGGATCCTCGTAGTGACTTGCACCTTTTCTTTTGGCCTAGGGGTTTCGGGACTTCCTGGGCCGACCACGATAAAACATGACGAACAAGGACATATGGATCTTGACTGCCACGCTCCATCCTGGAAGGAGAGTTTGTGAACAGCTGGCTTGCATTGGGCCAATCTCCAGCTCCAGAGGTTTTCACAAAGGCCTCTAGCCTTCTGTACAAAAATATTTCTGCCAAAAACATAGGCAATCTGTTTTGCCACAGAAATAGAGGGTATATTCACCGAGGCAACACCGAAAACAAATTTTGGACGCTGGGGAACCCTATTTCCTTGAGCCAGTGGCTTGATCCAAAAAAAGTCTGAGCCAGATGACGTTGAGCCAGATGTCTGAACTGGTTTAGGGTTTAGGGCCTAGTTTAGGGTTTGGAGTTTAATGACCTTTTGCATGTGTTGCTTGAATGCTTCCATCTGGAATTAGAGCGTCTTTGCACGCCCATCATTTTATTTCGAGAGAAAGATTTGGAAATCGATGTGGATGTTTAAGCAAGCTGTTTGCGCTTGGCGGCGCAATTATTTTTGATGCACAAGCTGAGTAGGCCATACTGGGATGCTGTACGACGCAAATTAATTTGTAGGCTGTTGACGCCTCATGTACTTGCAATGTGAGCCGTGAAGCTTATGACTTTGATTTACACCACTACCTCAGCAGATGTACCCAAACAGGTTGAAACAGGTCACTGAACTCTAGGTTTACGCAAAAAGCAAGAACGCTGTATATGATTTTTTCTTGAATGACCAGCTTGCGGATGCCAGGACAAAACACTGTCAGCAAGCTAGAGTGGTAGAGATTACGGAGTATTCTAACCCCATACGCGGAAACACAAGACCTCTGCAACCGAAACCCCAGCAAACTCAGATCACCGAAGCACCTGGGTCCTCCCAACAAAATGTATGGGCAGGTACCACAGGATGCGACGATGACTGGGCTGCTGAAATCACAGTTGAAGCCACCCCTGGAAATGACATTGCATTCCTTGAGAATGCAAATAGATCCTTCCCCACTGTCCCTGCTGTTCACTCAGCAGGGTTCTCCTTCTCCTTGGTCTCAGAGCCTGCAGCAACTGCGTCACCGCGCCGAACGCGCTTTTGCGGCGTTGTAGGATTGGCATCCGGATCAGCATTGGGATTTTTGGCCTGCTCAGCCTGAGAAGGATCTGCAGACATGAGATCCACAATCTGCTTCATTCTATCTACAGGCTTTCCCTGTGACTTGACCACTTCCAAGGCCAGCTTGTACTCTTGACAGTTGGACCTCATAAAGAAGGATTTGCGAACCCCATAAATGTGCACGCTTGGAAGGGCCACTTCCATAACCATCCAACCCAATGGTTGATACAGCAACTCATTCTTTGACAGCGCGCAAACACGGACCTGCAGACCTTTTTTGATCAAGGCGTTCAAGCCACCACGATCAAGTTGCAACGTGTGAGCCTGCGCCGCACTGAGATCACATGCATCTTTGATCACCTTCTCCTCGCAAAGAAGCTTCAGCAAGGACTTGATCTCAATGAACATGTGCCGAACATCCCCGCTTACCTGAACTTTCAGCATACTGGCGAAATTGGGCAAATGGCCCAGGATCTTCATATCCGACTGGCAGCCATACATCCATGTCGCGGACATAAAGCCAGCGCCACCGCCGACGGATGACACATCCACAATGTCATTTTTGCCCAGCAGCGATGAGAGCAAACCACTGATTGCCTCCTTGCCATTGTCAGCTGACATGGCATAAGTGGCACAGGGCACCTTGACCTGGGCAAGGGTTCGCTTGTACTGCGCCCCCCATGATGCCAAAGCTTTCTGAAGCTTGCTCTCACCCAAAGCCTCCAAAAGCTCCTCATGCTTGGAGACTTTCCAAGGCTCAGTCCGGATATCAGCGGACAGCTTTGGCAAGTCCTCTTGGGTGAGTGATCTGACCTCGGTCAAACCTTGGGTGTCAACTTGATAAAGCTTCGGGATAGGAGCTGACTCCGTCTTGCGCCGCTTGATTTCTGCAGCCTTGTCAGCAGCCTCCTGCCTCAGCTTTTTCAACTCATCCTTCTCTTTTTCAGACTCTGCCTTTCGTTTGGAGCGCTTGTCGTCATTCAGAACGGCTTTCAGGCGCTTGGTCAAATCATCAAAGCTGGTTTTCAAACCCTTGCAACAAGTCACAATGGCCTTCTCTGCACTTTGCCAAGAGCTCTTGATTTGTAGAAATTGGTCTGCGCATTTGACATCCAACACTTTATTCATGAGGTCTCGCAACTCATCAATGCTGAGCAACTCAATCAACTCGCCATCCCAGAATTTGCGCTCAGAGGTTTCTTCCTCCAGCAGAAAATCCTTGAAGGCAACCTTGCGTCGCGCATCATCTGCCTTGGCAATGCTTTCGGCTGTCATACCAGTGATCGCAGATTGCGGTGAGGGAGGGCTCTGGCCATCTGCTGGCAAGCGTGCACTGTCAGGAACAAGATGCGCAATCTCAGACTCAAACCCTCCAAGTCGGGCAACAAGCTCATGCCGAAACTGGTAGGTGCGGGTGAAGGACAAGCCAGCTCGGTCCGTTGCCCTTAAGGCAGCTGGCTGGTCTGCCCACTTGGCTTTCGCCGTCTCCATAAGAGCAAGCTGCTTTCGGATCTCACCTTGCAGCTTCTTGATGCCCATCTCCATGCTTCGCTGAAGAGCAGGAGGCTCACGCGCGAGGTTGACATTCCTAGTTTTGGGAGGCGTTTCGTACTGAGGCTGATTTGAGGAGCCGGCCGCCGAAGTTGCCGAAGGGTCTTTCACTGACCCAAGCTTTGTTTTGAGATCTTGCTTGGCCTCATCTGTCACGCTGAAAATCTCATCCCCGAATGACACATCCTGCCGCCCCAAATGCTTGAAGAGCATATCCCTCTGGTCCATGGCGGGGGCCCGTAGCTGGTCTGAACCCTCTGTCACCTCGGACTGGTTGTAATGCTCACGGGCACGGAGTCTCATTCTGTGAGAGGGAATCCATAGTTGTTCCGCACCGCGGAATCCTTCGTTGTCGCGAGCGATGTCCGGGTTGTTGTAGAATTCCAACCAATACCTGGGCAGCATCATGAAAATAAGTGTTCAATTCAAACCCTAGAACAGCACTACATGAAACTAGTAGAAATACTAGGAAGGCACAAGAATGGACGAAGCCGCTTCTGGATGGACATGACTGACTCACTGACATGCATCAATCGCACACACACACAAGAGTCACAAGAGCAACCTGAAAAATTGCAGGAGGCGAATGTAAAACTTCTTAAAGGGGGTTAAATATTGAGGGGAGTATTGTAGGGATTCGCAGGGGGGATACCAACAATTTAGAGTTTAGACTATGTCCATGCACTGCCGAGAAGCTCTTTGGATTCTTCGGGCGAAAGTCCAAGGACGTTCTCGGTGTAGCGGTAGAAGGCTCTCTCTGTCATTGGGGCGCTCCCGCTCTGCTGAGTGGCACTGACACGCATGCCTTTTGAGCGGCTGAACTGACTGAAGTCTACAAGGCTCTTCCTACGAAGCTCAGGAGGGTTGTCTTGACAGAACTCTTTGATGGTCTTACCGGCAAACTCGTCTGACCGCATTGCACTGTCGAAATTGTCAGGATCTTCTTGCGACAAGTCCCGCCTGTTCTTTCTTTGGTAAAGGAGATTATCGTATCCTTTCTTGTGATCTCCCTCAGCGCAATATCGGTTTCCGGGATATTTTTTGAATACTGAACACGCTTGACAACAATTCCCGGCTTTGTTGATGATCAAGAGTCTTGGCCGTGTGGAGGCAGTGCGTCCTGTGATCCTGCAGGCAGACATGAATGCGATGGCAGGGCTTGCAAACTAAAACAGCAGCTAGAACAAGAATTTGCAATGACTCGCCACAACGAACAAAAATGTGTGACTGCGCAGAACTTTGAAAAATTCCGGTCCTGGCAAACGGCCCATGAGCCATTTTCATCAAGCCACTGACTCATCTCCTCATAGCATTGCATCCGCTCTAAACTGCTGGCTCCAGGAGCTGGAGCACATGACTCCAAGAATTCCTGGGCCGACAAGCGCAATTGCTGGCGTATATCTGGGAAGACGCAGGCTTCGCCAGAATGTTGAGTCCGTGACAGGTGCAACAAGACATGCTGGGAAGTCTTATCCACGTCACACATTCTTCTCACTCTGGACGGGATCTCCGGCCCTGCGTGAGCAAGGATTGCCTGCAAGAGGAGGCGAGTGGCTTCGCTTGCGGCGCACACACCAGAATAATCCGATGTTTCAATGATCCCGCCTTCCAAGAGGCGCATGACAGTACTTTTGAACTGGTCATTGGCAAACACATTTGCAAGCATGTCTTCTGGAAAGCTGAGAAGCTCGTGTAAAGATGCTGGCCCTGGGGGTAGGTGCTACGACGCCCAGACATCTTCCAAAGAGCCTTGCCTCACCTTCCGTCTCTTTGCTCTGTCATAGGTGTCATCTGCTGAGCTACCTAAGCTGTCGCCCCCCGGGCAGCAAAGACTCACCGCATTGCCTTGCATGTTGGGCGGCAAAACGCAAACCCTACTTAACTTAACGCTGAAGTCCTACAATATCCTGGATGATACAGTTGGGTCAAGTTGTGCTGCTAAGTTGACATGCTTTACAGAAAGCATGGGACCAACTACACGTTTCAAAATCAGCTTAGACTGTCCGCATCTGCTCCCGGATGAATGAATGGGACTTTGCTTGGAGCCAACATGTGCCCTGAACCCAAGCGCCTGAAGCCATCTCAGCATGAATGTCACACAATGCTCAGCCAACTGCCTCTTGGAAAAGGAGAACTCGCAAGGTGCAGCCCCTTTGCAGCCGCCATGGGCCATACTGTCAACAGCTTTGGGATAACGCATGTTTGAAACTCAGTTTTGCACAGCGCACACTGCGCACACGAACTGCAAAGAAACCCTGCGTAGAATGCGCAAGACGTGGGAAAGAAGTGCTTGAAAGCAAAACCACGAGACATGAGCTATGGCAAGCACCTACAAATCCTTTTCGCGCGCAAACATCTCCAAACTTGCACAATACATGAACAATCGCGACGTCAAAGCGATTTTGGGCGCAAAACCTATTCTTTGGATCTTTTCTGCTCCAGGCAGCTCCCCAGGGCCGCCCCGGAGGAGCGCACGAAAAGTGCACGAAATTCGCCTTTGACCCTCGAGAACTTATGGCCCTCTAGAGCACCAGAACCCAGCCGAACCCAGCAAAACCAGATCTCAGCCCCTTGGCAAACAAGCCAGGTTGAGGTCTATTAGCTTCAAAACTAAGGCCTGGAATGGGTTCTGGGCCCCAAAACAGCTTAATTTGCTCGAGGGTAAAATGGGCGCACGAAAAGTGCACGAAATGCACGAAAAGCACCCCAGCCTTGAAAGGCTTTTCTATGTCTTTTCAATTACCTACACAGAAATAATGGAATTTAGAGGACATCAACGATTACGTTGAGAATTCATCGCAAATTCCTGAAAATATTTTCTTTAAAAAAAACACACACACACACACACAACATGAAAGAAATCAGCGCGATTCGGGCCTTTGGGACACATTTCGCTCTCGCGAGTTTGCCAGGGCCTGAATCCCCTAAGTACAGCCAGGCAGCCTGACAGCCATAAAGGTTTCACAAGCAGAGCACAGGAAGCTTTGCCGCACCCTCATTGCCCAGCCATCGCTACAACTTTACCCAGTAAGTGGAGCCAATCCCTGCAGTGCTGCCCTTTGCTGCCCCTTTCTTGCTTTGGCCCTCAGCTGCCGCTTGGAATTCCGAAGTGCTCTACATCACGCTCGAACCTCAGTGAAACCTCTAAGCCTCTGCTTCCGCTGCTTTGCACACTTTCTACAAAGAGAGAGAGAGAGAGAGAGAGTGGCACACACGAAGAGGCACAGTGCACATGAACAGGTAGGGATAGACCCTGTCAGTGCCCAGCACAATGCATGGCGCACATGATCAGGCATCCATGCCTCCTGCCAACGCCTGGCCAATTGTATGCATCGCACTCTGAAAAAGCTTGTTGGCAGCCTACCACAGCCTACCCTTCTGCAAGCAAGGCCTCCACCTCCTCCATTGAAGGCAACGCATCAATGTTATGAGCTGGCAACACTCTATCGTTGAAGATCTTTGAATGATCACTTGCAGTTGCAACATCCTTGCCAAGGACTGCCCACCACTTCAGCATCAGCTGAACCCTCTCACTTCCGCCAAACCTGCAAGACCTTGTCTTTGTGCAAGCTTTGCCTGCACTGTGGCCTGGGATCCCGCAAGTTATCTGCCAATGTTGCGGGTTGTCAACAGGCCCTTTGGGCGTCAGCGTGTGTGGACCCCACTTGACCGCTACACCCTTGCGCACTGCTCTCCTCTTTGCTTCAGGAGCAGCAGCAGGCGCTGGCCGGTCTGGATTGGAGGCGGAGGAAGAAGAACTCGAGGAACTTGAGCTGCTGGAACTTGATTGGCCACGTTCAGGGCCTCTTTCTCTGCAAGGGGAGAGCCCGTCTGAGTCGGAGCTGGCATCCGCCTCGCCAGCCTCCTCTACCCCATCCTCATGATGATCATCTTCAATGACCGGGACTGCAATTTCAGCAGGCGCAGCTTCCGCAAGAGCAGAACTAGGCCCGCGTGGCTCAGGCTGAGCCCTACGTGGGCGGGAAGCACGATTCGCTGGCCCATCAAGAGCTGGAACTGGCCAGTCAGCATCGCTTGTGTGCTGGAATGCTTTTCTCTTCCTGCCTCGGTTGAGCTGCCCGCTATCCTCCAAGGAAATGCCAAGCATATTCATGTATGTTTCCTGCTTTGCAACGTGGGGAACAGGCATCTCAGGACCCTTCAGCAACAACGCCAACAAGTAGTATCTAGAGACGGACGAATGCGTTTCACATGTGTGCCAAACCTTGCGCTGCCCATGTGTGTAAGCTGCCTGGGCCCGCTTCATGTCTTTGTACTCTCTGATGCTAGCAATCTCGTGCACCCAACCCTGAGCATCCATCTCGAGTATGAGCTGGAATGTGGATGCTTCACGGAGTTCCCCAGCATGCCTTTGCAGAAGACATTCCTCATTGCGCAGGACCACACACTGTTCCACGCGTTCCTTTGCCACATTTGTCAGCTGCCACGGCGGTCCTTCAACCATCCTCTCTGCTACTAAGGTATCGAGAGCCTCTAACATGTCACGACTCATGTCTGTGGTGAGCACCAGGCCTTCCGGTTGCTGAATCATGGCATGCACAAGCTTGGAAACGCAGACATGTAGCGAAGCTGGGATCTGTGACATGAGCTGAACATCAAAACTGTGTTGAAGACCCTCCTGCGCCTTCCACACACGCACATTCCGCAAGTCCTGCAGGGTCATCTTGCTCACATGCATAGCTAAGCCAGCATCTTGAAGATCCGTGACAGATGCTGGCAATGCTGCCTTCAAGGAAACTAAGGCCTCTTGGGTGCTAGGATTCATGCGCATGAGTCTACGCAACTAGAGAATCCAAACACCAGCCAAGGATGCTTCTGCCCCAACCCTTGTTCGATGGAAGCGTGCGGGCTGGGAATGCACAACCGACCAAAAAATCGCTTCCTTGGTCAACACTTCACCCGCGCCTTCCAAATGGCGCCGAACAGACACAGCTTCATCCACTGCGAGAGTTGGCCATGACAATGCCAACTGTTCTGCAGGTTCCCATGCCAAATGCCCAGAAACAACTTCAGGAGCGGACGATGTTGGGGCAATCAATGAGCGGAGCTTGTAGAAAGCACTGGGGCTCAGGGGCATTGAGTAATAGGTTTTGGCTTTAACAAGACCTTTCAGCGCCTCTAGGGCATGAGTTCGCCTCACCTCAACGGCATGATCAGCAATCGGAGCTTCAACAGAAGCAGCACCAGTGTCCTCTGTGGGCAGAGACAGCTCAACACAGCCCTGTAGTTTCACTTTGGCAGGCAAGGACAAGGTGTATTTTGTGTAAGGGTCATCATGGTATATGAGCGCAATGGTTTTGCTCGATTGCCTACCCGTGAGCCAGCCTGCCGAGACTGCATGGGGCAGTGAGATACCCAAAAGACGTGCAATGACTGTCCTACGAGTAAGCTTCGCAAAAGCCTCTGCAAGACGCACAAGACCACGTGGCTCACACCGCAGGAAGTTCCTCAACTCTGGGAGGCGATGGCACAAACTGACATACGCTGCCGTATGGTTGCCTGCCTGAGTCACGCCTCGCTTTGTTCGGGCATGCTGGCCCTCAACTCTCCACGCACTACACCACATCAGTCGCAGCTCTGCTGCCAGCGAGGCCAGAAAAGGAAAGCTGCCATCCCACTGCCCGCCACCCTCAAGAAACACCAGGCATTCTGCTTCGTGGGCCTTAAGCTCTTGGATGCGAGGGTGGGAGCTAGAGGATTGCAAGCACTTTCGCAAATATTTGCACCTGACGTTAGCATCCTGGTGGCCTAATCCGGCAAGCGCATGGGGGGCCTCTCCCCAAAAGGACAACTTCATAATGTAAGTTGAGAGTATGGACTGCCTGGCAGCTTCAAAGTCAGACATGAGTTCATGCACCTGTTGCTGGGACATGTTGCGTGGCAAGTCTGCCTCTAGCCTTACAGCGCTGCAGTCAAAAAGCCTCTGCGCTACAGTGAAGAACTCACCTGCCACAAGTTGCGGACAACGTCGCCCACGAAGTGGGCAAGATTCCCACAACTGACGCAGATCTGAACCGACATCCTCACGTAGGAGTTCTGAGTGGCAATCACAACCATTTGCATACTCAGTAGCAGCACTCTGCACAACGGCAATCTGCAAGAATATGTGCAAGCAAGACCACCAGTGATCACTAAGCAAAGCCTCGTTTGCACCTTCAAGGTGAACACCATGCTCATCACCACCAAGGTCCTCCTTGGCCTGTGGCATGTTGCGACCCCGCAGATACACCTGGACGTCCCAACATGATCTCAAGGCTGGCTCAAGCTCACTCAAAGATCTCACAGCGAAGGCAATGGTGTTCCAGCGCTTCTCGTGAACGCTACATTTGAACGAGGCAACTTCTTGCCTGAACCCAACTGCAAAGCCTGAACTAAAGCAAGTCACCAGCAGCTGTTGTTTGGACTCTTTGCCAGACAAAAGCTTTGCAACTCGCTTCAGACCTACCATGAAAGGCTTGTAGATGGACATCACATCCTGTGTCCGGCCGCGACATTGTGGATCACATGGTTAAGATCTGGGCCACGCAAACTACCCGTGAGATCGCACACGTTGATATCATGCCCTTGGTCCTGATTTGGTGGTTCGAGCGGGCAAAGCAAAAGTTCAGCCTCATCATATTCAGGATTGGGCCGGCGTGCCTCCAAAGGCTCAACTGCTTCCCTGCAAAAGAGTTCAGGGTCATCCATAGGTGGAGGCATCGACGAATCTGCGCAATCACTCAGACGCATGTATGGCAGAACGTCCTCCAACTCGCATGGAAGAACCCTTGCAAGACCTGCCTCTGCTCCATAATCTGTGTGGATAGAGGTAATACTGCGCAAGAGCTTGGAAAGCATCGCACGGCTGCTGGACATCAACCCAA
>CAJNIZ010012525.1:9054-49093 GCA_905231905.1 Symbiodinium pilosum | reverse complement strand
GCACGGCTGCTGGACATCAACCCAAATGTGTGCACGAAGACCCTCAGCTTAGCTAGAAGATTGGTACGACCTGCCCCAAGCATCGCAGGCGCAGGAACATGCCAAAGGATTTTGTTGTCAATAGACCGCAGCAGCTCTCGCTCTTCTTGCCAGTCCTGAATCCTGCGCTCTGAGCCAAGCACCACGAGGTCATCGAGCTTGAGGAATTCCTGCGAAGCATAAGTTTGAGGTCTGAGGGGAAAGTGCCAACATTGCCCTGATCAAGCTGCCACTGCACTTGCTTGCACAACACTCACTGGTTCAGGAAACTGACCTACCCTGTTTAATCAAATCAGCACACCTGGCACGACGGAAAGGACATATTTTTGCTGCTCCTGCAAATCTGTGCTGAGTCAGCCGGAATTCCGGAAGATTGAAATCTCGAATCTCACGTTTTGAAGAAAACATGTGCCTTGCGCTTCAGCAATCTGTACATGCAAGATGCGAGGCAGCAACGGCAGCTCCGCCTCACTCGTTCCCTGGATCTATATGTTCATCTATACTTCCTTTATCCCAGGTTATAAGCTTACTTACAGTGGCGGGCCACCTTGCAGCCGCAAGACCTGACCAACGCTGTGCAAGAAGTCGCTGATGACATCTGCCGTGGAGCCAGAGCCAGTGCCGCCATTGCCTGCCGGTCCAGCACTGCCCTCTCCTCGTGGTCCTTGCCCGCCTCGCCCTTGCCATTGCATAGGAGCTTGACGGGCTTGACGCTGGGGAGCTCGATCATCTTCACGAACATACGAGCTGCTTCGCCTGCTTGGCCTGGTTCTCGGCAGCGGGCTGCGTGTACGATGTGTGCGGCAGCTGCTTCCCCCTTCATGCCCACGAGCTGAGGCCTCATCAGCTGAGATTAGGGTAAGGCCAGCGCCCCCGGCCCCGGCCTCCCAATGCTCAGCGGCTCGCTGTTGGCGTTGCGCACACACACCATAGACTTCATGTTGCCACCTCGCGTTGGGCGAGTCCGTTATCATTTTCCCGCACCTGCTGCAGGGTCGCTTGGCGGGCTTTTTCCGCCTGCGAGCGGTTCCGAGCCCGCTGGTTGTTGTCCTCCAAGTTGCTGCTCTTGCGCTTATCAGCAGAGTCAGCAGGCTCCTTAGCAGGAGTCTCATCAGCACGGACGCTGCCGATCAGTAAAGCGCGCAAGCACATCTGCCAACTTAAGAGGTTCCTGCTGCGCAGCTACATACCCATCAGGCAGGCAATTCCAGGATGCGACAGAGGGGTCAAGCAGAGGAAATGGAACCCCTTCATGCGACTTCCACCACAAGAATTCCGAAACAAACCCCTGGACACGGGGGCCTTCGGGGGCCTGATCAGCTTGGAAGGCGTACGTCGCTTCAACTGACGGATCCGTCGCATCAGAGGACTCTGGCATACACCCTCTAACAAAGTTCTTCCATCTACGCCAGGCGGCTACGTGACCCCTAAGGGAAGGAAGCTCACTGCGGGCCAAGAGACTACAAAACACAGACCGAGCGCTCTCGCGCTGACGCTCCACAAGCGGGCTCCACCGAAGGCCTCGGCGGCCCATATGCTCGAAAATCATCCAACATTCATCCACACTTGATGTCTTGTCTCCCAGTATTGCGGCCTTTGAAGTAGGACCTGCTTTCCACTGAGCAACAAACGGACCAGCGGGAACAGGCACATGTGCAGCTGCACTGGGGGCTCTAGCTGGCTCTAGAAATCGACGCAACGCGAATGCAAGCTGAGGCCACCTCAGCAGAAAGACTCGGGGCCACGGCCTGTAGCCCCTCGGCTATCACTCCCTTAAGATCAAAATCATCATGGTTGGATATGGGCCATGGCTGGAGGTATGTCTATGTTTCCGCATACCCAGATTGTTCTCGGCAAGCGCAGTGCTAACCTGCATAGTAGCCCTGGCTCAGGAGAAGGTGAACACAAAGGCAGTGTGCCCACTTGAAAGACCATGGCGATGTCATAAGAATGTGCAAGCCAATCCCAACCAGGCTAGTGCACAATGTGATATAGAGAAACATAAGAACACGCCGTACCCCGAATGGAATAGGAAGTTGTTTTCCGAAAAGGACAAGTTCTATTGTTGTCTCAGTTGCGTAGACATGCAGCCTTTGGCCTGTTCTGGGTCACTACAATACAGAATGAACAAAAATGCTTTTGGAGGCCCAAAAGGTTAGGAAGGTTCAGATGAGGGAAAGGTCCGCTGACGCCTCTACGCAATTCAGGCACAATCCGAATTTGCCACGGCGATCCACCCTCAAGGTGCATTGAGTCCTCTTTGCCAAATGCTCCTGAAATACCCTTTACACATACCCCCCACCCAGCTCCCAACTCTAAAGAAAAAGGAAGCCACGAGACGAATGGAAAGACCTCCCATTGGGGGTAAGGCCAGTAGTGGAGCATCACATGCAGCAGAAAAGGAAAAATGAGATGAAAATTGGCATGATGTAGAGGTTCTGTAGCAATTTCAAGTAGGTCTAGGGAATAAGCTGAAGGTAGGTGCAATTAATGTCAGTCAGTCAGTCAGTCAGTCAGTCAGTCAGTCAGTGAGTGAGTCAGTCAGTCAGTGAGTCAGTCAGTCAGTGAGTCAGTCAGTCAGTCAGTCAGTCAGTCAGTGAGTCAGTGAGTCAGTGAGTCAGTGAGTCAGTGAGTCAGTGAGTCAGTGAGTCAGTGAGTCAGTCAGTCAGTCAGTCAGTCAGTCAGTCAGTCAGTCAGTCAGTCAGTCAGTCAGTCAGTCAGTCAGTCAGTCAGTCAGTCAGTCATGCGCCATGCGGCACGTGGACGGGCAAAAGCTAATGGAGGTTGGTTGGCCGCATTTCTACTTTAGCACTTCTGCAGTTTTTCAGTGAAGAAGACCCTGTTGCCCCACCTCCTATGCCTACAACACCTGCCCCACCCCCCTCAACCCCCACCCCAACCCCAAGGCTGGCCACCCTACCCCCCAGCTGTCCACTATGATGACTTTGTTTGTGTCCCAACCACTTCCTCAGCAGCCGAGCCGAAGCGGACGGCGCCTAGTGATAACAACTAAGTTCGATTCGGGCAGTTTCAATTTGATCAGCATCGATAGGTTCTCAGAAAACGACACACAGATTTTGCATGTTTAATGCATGCTAAAGTTGAATGCTTCGAAATAGTTGAACCCGTTGAACCCATCTAAATCTATTTCCAAGAGGTCCGCTGATTCTACAGAGCGTAGTTCTTCATTCTGACCAGGCTGCAGGTGAAATTGATGTGCAACATACAAGCCTGAACCCTACACCCTAAACCGTACTACGTTGTGACTTAGCAGTATGCTGCAGTTATTCTGCTGAGGAGCGAGTTGAGGAAGTTCATTGCCCGAATGATGCGACCTAGCAGGCAGTTCATCGAGACCGAATACGTAAGAATCTTAGCAATAGCGTGTGCATTGTGTGCATGCTCCACTGGTCATGGACTTTCATTCCAGGTACCCTTCTCCAAGTTGAGGTCCAGGTATCCAGCTACCAATGCTTCTGCAGAAAGATCCACAGCTTGGGCATCGCGAGAGAATGCCTGCGTGATTTGCTTAGGCTAGGGCTGATGGTGCAGTTTGAAAACAAGCTTCCTTGCCTGCTGCGCTGCCTGCCACAGATCATTGATGTCGCCAACCTGGAAGAAACTCAACTTCTCTAGCAGCTGCAAGCGCTTGCGAGGTTTTTTACTCGCCTGGATCCCGGCTCCCTTCAGCGCATCCGCATTCGCTGGTATACGAATCTGTTGCATCAGGGCAGCTGCAATCTGCCGCTCTATCTGAAACCGATGCACATGCACGACTGTAGTCAAGTCGCATACTCAAGGAATTGCTCCTTGGTAATGCCAGTCTTCGAACCGCTCTTGGTTTCAATCTTGAAGAAGGCCTGAGGAAAGCCCAAAACATTGGAACCTAACATACGTACACAAATCGCGGCCAATCATTTCACATTACCAGTGCCTTGCGCATCTCTCGGACACCCTTTTCCTGGCCACAGTCTGCTGTCAGATGCGCTGCCTATTACGGCTTGCCGGGGCCCAGTAGCAATAAACAAACGGAGCAGGGTCCAGCAGCTGCATCTCGCCACGCAGCCGCAAGAGACCGTCAACGAACTCTTTAAGGGATATGCTGCCTGCCAGGATCTGGCTTTAGCTTTCCAGAGAATGAAACTTGAACGGGCGCGATGCATGCTGGCACAGCTAGACTATGCCGATGCGCTCCTGAGTCGTCAGCGTCCAGACGCAAGAATAGGAGCTTCACATCACCAACTAGCACACCCAACCTGGAGGCAAGTCTGGCTGCTTCCAATCGCTGTCACGGCTGAGCAGCTGAGGGTCGGCAGAAGATACTTAAGGGATGGCATGCTGCCAGTTGACTCCTCCAAAGATGTCTGCGTGCGAGGCTGGTGCAAGGCCTGTCAAGCAGGTGATCATTCTGGGATAGCCGGGGCAACACAATGTACAGCCGCACCTCTGAAAACTCGCGCACCGAGAGAAGTCCAGAGCCATCTTCGTCAGCTTCATGGAACGCGCGACTTACCAACGCTACCAGCCTGTGACAACCGACAACAAGCGCCCCCAGCATGCGAGAATTGCTCTGTGGTACGAACAAGGCTGCGGCTGCACTTCCTTTGCGTCGCTGCTGCCCAGCGAAGCAGCAACTTCACCAGCTTCAGCAAACTCTGCCGCTCGGCCACATCGAACGGCCTGACACAAGCAGAGGTGGCAGCGGCCAAGGCAATTCAAATGAAAGTTCCGCACGTTGAAATGGATTGCGAGGCCTCCGGGAGATCATCAACCAGGAAGTCGAGCAACCTGCCGCTCAGACAGATCAGCAAGACTTCATGTGCACGGAGTTCCGAGGTGTTGCCGCAAAGACCCCCACCGATCCGCCAACTCCGCGGCCGGAAACGGGCCCGAAAGCTGCACTGCCGCAGCCACTGCCACCAAGAACTCAGACCAGCCTTGTTACCAGGTGCTCTGCAGCTAAGCAGATTAGCCATGGAGCAATGCATCTCAGCAGCTGAGGGCCATGTGTCTGAGGTTCGTGTGCTGATCAGGGCAAAGCTCCTTGAGACATGATCAAGAGAATGAGGAACATCAATGGCAAAGTGTCTGCATGGCTCGGTTCATCGGCGTTGTCAAGAGAAAAAGAAAGCTCACTTGGCCCTGCAGCCGACCTGTACTGCATCACACTTCAAAGCTGCATCGGGCAGCGTGGGTAGCAGCAGCCAGGGAAATAACAGAAATAGAAAGGACAAGCCAGCAACTTGACAGCTTGCTGAACTGCAAATACGACTCCTTCCCAAGGACGAATGCCATGCGATAATCTTCTGAAGCGAGATAGGGTATCTTGCAGTCTTGCAGAAATAGAAGCCATGCGCTGTAAGACATCCTGACAAGAGTGAAGGCGCTAAGTTTGCTTCTGCACGCAGCCCATACAGAATACCAATCGCACATGAATAGCTGGCTGAAGCTTCTCGCCAAATTTGCCAAGTGTCATGCTAGCCTCGACGCCAGTCGTTATTCGCAGACGCTTCTGATAGATATGGTACACTTCCTGCAGAGATTTCATGCTGCGCCGCAGGATTTGGCACGAGTCTTCGGTGAAAAGCGACTCCTGGGGGCAGGCCGTGATCGAAGCAGATTCACGGTACCAATCTATTCAAATACCGTATGAAAAACAAAAAACAAAAAAGTTTGCTCACCGTACCCAGCAGCATGCAACTCTCGCCTGCGGCTGTCCAAATTTAACTCGACATGCTGTTCTGCCTACCCTGACATGCTTAAGCACAAGTCAGTTTTTTGCGCTGTAGACAGAGGACTGGCAAGGACTTGTAGAGAAAAGCCACTGCCTTGCGACCAGCTCTTGCTTGCCAAGGTCAAGGCATGACAGGAAACTGCCTGAAATGCGTAAGATTCACATGATGCATCGTGCTGACTTTCAACAAACACCGGCAAGAGTGCGGCTTATCTTTCCGCAACCATCTGCTTCGGCTTTGAACAGAAAAATTGCTGCCCCCATGCTGCGGAGGAATATGCCGGCTTTCACATCGGCCAGTATCATTATCATCCCTTCTGCTTCAAACTGCTAAGAAAGAAAGCAAGCAGCCAGAGGCAATGCGCATACTCTCTGCGTGCAGTTGTGATGCGGAGAGCTTGCAGAGGTGGAAGGCCGTTGGCACAGGCCATTGCACAACAAACCAACACCTGCGGTTTGGCGTTTGATGTACTAAGCCTTACTAAGCAGCTTCGTGAAGGCCAGCTCTGGAGGGGCCCCCCAATGCCCCTACTGATGCCTCCAGAAACTGGAAGCGAGCCAGGCCATCAGAAGGCAACCCCGACAGCGTCCTAAGCAAAGCAGCTTGCAATCCCAAGAGCGATGCATTTGGATCAGAAGCATGCTCATACTGCAAGCGTCGCCAGATTGAGGTGGTCCAGATCGACAAGCACCGCTGTATACAAGGCATCGGCTTTGGCAAATGGCAATCCTGAAGGGTATCCAAGGTCACTAAACACTTAATCCTCGGGATTTGTCGCGCCCAGCCTCTATTCACAGGGTGGGCATCATCTAAACTTGCCGTTATGGTCATTCGCATCTTCAAGATTTCTCCAGAAGCCTGTTTGCTTCGAGATCTCCTGACGAACTGATATACTCAAGGACAGTGGGGTGCCAACAGGCGTGCCATTTCAGATTTGAGACTAATGCGTTGTAAGCAGCGTCTTTGTCATTCCATCGGACGGGGTCGTGGTTCGCCGTGCACGGGGTGTTGATACTTCCGGAGTCCTCTCAGCACGTAATGAAGGCCTTCAACAGCATCGGTGTGTGTTACTTCAGTGACCAGCAGCGAGATGCAGGTTTCAGGAATAAGAGAGCATTGCGGGTTCCTGTCATCAGATGGCTGGGAAATCAGCATTTGCGAGAAGGCCGCCAGCGACAAGCTGCAACTCTGCCGACTTGAAGAGCAGTCCATAATGGACCTTGGCCATCTGCCCCCATCTCTACCCTTAGACCCTCCACATTGACACCTGCTTTTGCAACCGTGGGGCGTGGCATTATATGCTGCAATAATACCACTGTACACCGATGACAAGAAGGCTTCAACCTTTGATCACGCAGGCTCAGACTCCACGCGGTCCTGTACTCACCCAGAATCCAAAAAGAAAGTTACAGCCTGCAGGTGCCCCGACCCCTCAATGCAAGCAGCAATGTCTGGCATCAGCGGATCGAAGCAAGAAAGCAGATGAAAGCAACGTGCACACGCCAAGAAACTTTGCTCAGCTCCGCCCGGCGCTCCTCGCCCTTCAAATGCTTCTTCCAAAACCTGTCAAGCCTGCCAACAAGCGTCTCTCAACACCTCAAGCCATCCCACCGGCCTGATACTTAAATGCCATCTCAACTTGCAGCAGCGCTGGCTTGCTCAGCGACATGTCGAGAGAACCGTTTTTAATAGCTTCCCAATAAACAAGCAGATGGACCCAAGTCCCTTAGCCTGGTCAGCGCATAGTCATGCTCGAAACAGGCCCGGACAGTTGCATCCGAGTCCCCATGGTAATCCTCACAGAGATGCACTCAGTTGCTCTGCACAAATCAGAATTGCGAACAGAATCTGTTGGCTTGGGGCTTAGATCCTCCAACCTGGCCATTGCCCTGCCCTCCTGCACCCATTCTCAAGAGCCATGTGAGCCTTCAGCTCTGCTTTGAAGACACATTTCTTGAAGCTCCCATGAGCGGCTTCCATACATGCTGCATGAGTACGTAAAGCAGCGCGCGCTAAACGGTCTATTTATTTTTTTTGCCAAAGCAGGCGTCCTTGAAGATGGACTTCTTGAAGCTCCACTCAGGCTTCTTGTGACTCTGTTGCAGAGAACGAGGCGGGACTGGGGCTGCTCGAAGACGCAAATCCTTTCTGGACCACAGCATTGCTAGCTGTATGATTTCAGCTCAAGATAGCTTTCGCATGATTAGGGTCAAGATGCCTCGCTCAAGCAGAGAGCATCCATGTCACCTTGCTCAAACAGTGCCCGCGCTTGTCTCTCGACCTTGTGGAAGCCACGCAACATTATCCGTGCTTTGAACTCAGAAGCAGACTGGGGTCGTTACATCTATGACGTTGGCCTCGCGGACTTCCACTGGCGGGAGATCCAGCAATGTCGGAATTGCTGGCAAGGGCTCCTTGATGTTGGTGCCTGAAATAGCCACAAGTTTCATGCTCGATCGCGCTAAGCTTTCTTTGACTTACATTCCTGAATCTGCTTCGCAATCACGGCCGAGGTGCGGCCGTCACAATGCAGAGATAAGTGAACTGCATCTGTCAGCGTCACTTTCGCTAAGTGGTCAGCAGAAACAGCAGCATCGTTCACCTGGTTTTAGAACAAGCACGTAAAAAGGAGCCCAACTGCGCAAGGGCTTGCCTGGAAGATGACCTGGATGCGATCGTAGCTGGGAGGCAGCATGCGGACGCCACAAAAGCACACGACATTTCCATCAACCACAAAGGGTTGCCGATCCTCCTCAGGGTCCAGCCTCATGTTGCCAAATGGCGCCCAAAGGGCCCCACGCGACATTACGGCTTTGCACCACGAATCTGATGACGGCACCCCTAGTGCTTGGCCGCATCAAGAAACTGAGGTTCAAACGCAGCTTCAAGAGCCTTCTTGACGTGCCTATTTCCCGCAGGGCTCGAGTGCCAGCATGTGAGATCAAAATCTCGTGGGTAGTACCGCTGCAAGGTCTTGCTGAGTCTCGTAGGCCTTTCAGGCGCTGGGAACGAGTCTCAACTCGTTCACGTGGTGGGAGCACCGGCCTGGTAAAGTTGTCCACGCTGAAATAGACAAAAATGTTGAGATTGTCATCCAGCACTTTCTCTGACCCAGACCAGCCTGAGAAGAGAGTTGTAATTCAACTTTGGCTCTCGTGGCAGAAGAAGCCAAAGCTTTGATGCAACGGGTTCAAAACATCAATGTTGTGCACCCTGCGAGCCTGGTATGTAGCAAACCTCTTGCATCACCCAGTTTTCACAGATCCAGCAGCAGCGCTCGTTTGCACTGACCTCGCAGGCCAGTCTTGGTAGTCGGCACATGCTCCAGTCGCTGTGAAGAATTACGATATGGACTCTGGATCATGGATCACACTCATTGTACTGAATCATGAAGGCACTGCTGCAATCCAACGCTACGGTTGGGAGGCAAGATGCGAGGGACAGTCACTCGTTTTGCCCAAGCCTCCTCACTTTCTTGGACGAAAGCAGGTGCCGACTGGACCTTCGCATGGACCCCGAGCCAGGCCTGAAAAGCAAGTGGATATAGTGGGTGAAAGGACCGACCTCGGACACCAACAGGCCTTTTCCCAGCTGAGATCACCCTCAGAAAATGCATCAGCTTTCTCCACCTCAGCAACGTGCCAACAATTTGGCTGTAGTGCTGCTAAACTCGTTTATCCCTGCAGCATGGACCTGCGAGGAAATTGCAAAGTCACAGCAAGCACAAGAACACACAATTTGCCTGAATTCCAACACGCTGCTCTCCGTAGCGACGGGCTGACAGGTTCGTACACTAGCTTGAGCTCCTTGCAAGTAAGCAAGGTGCAAGAAGCAACACGTGCAACGCAGATAACGCAGGCAGAGGTGGTGCTGAAGACTATGCCGCTTTCCTCTGCAAAGCGGCCCATGCGGTCCACAGAGAGGTTGCGTGGCATGTTGCGAACCTCTGGCAGACTCGGTTCAGGTGAGGTGCAAAACAGTGTGCTCGCTAATTCACGAAGTCCAAGCCACGCAATCATCCAAGCATCGTCGGGTACGTTCCCGCTGAACGAGGTCCTGGCAGGTACTGCAAAGCCTGAACTGAGGATTAGTCTAAGCACTGCGCCAAACAGCTGCCATTCGGAGAAAGGGGTAGCCTGAGCTTTGCTTGCATGCTCTTGTCCTGGAGCTTGCTGGATTCGCTGACCAGTCGCGGCCAAAGAAGCCCAATGTCGTCAACAAAAGCTGCGTTGCCTCTGCCATTCACTTTTTGAACGCAGCTGAAACGTTTTCTCCTTTCGCAATGCTTGACAGCGGACTCTTACTCAGAAAGGCTTTGTAGTGGTCATGATCAGCTCAGGTCCTGGCCAGTCATATGCAGGCCGTAGAGGCTGCGGTTGGAAGAAAGCCCTTCTGCCAACGTAGCACAATCGCCAGCCGACAGGCAGTTGTAGGAGAGGTCCAGGTGGAATAAGGTCTCACAATCCTAGCTCCAACCCAAGTCGATGCCGAACACACCAAGTAATTAAACGCCAGATCTGCTGCTGCAACCCAGAGTCAGAGAAAACTCCTGCCAAAGCCTGAACAGCTGAGCCTGGGCCCCAGCACAGTCTCCGACAGCCAACATGTCTACAATGTCTACAAGCAATCGAGGACGAGGCTGCAGTTGCTGCAAAGGTCACATTGGCACAGCATGGCATCTTCCCGGCATCCTGCGCTTCAGAGCCACGCAAGCCATCGTACGACAACACTGAGAACGCTGAGAGCCATAGGTTTGGCCAAGTTTCGGAGGCCAATGCAGTTCCAGGCCAGATTTACTCTGGAGAGTTGCCCCTTGAGACGCAGGCTGTTATTCCGAAAGCCTGAGTCCGGAGACACTCCTACCATCTCCTATCCCAATCTCGGTGTGATGGGTGAAAAAGGCTCGGCTGCAGAGTGAGCCACCTTTGAAGATGTGCGTCGCATCAGCTCCCTGGATCTTGTTCCAATGCAAGTCCAGGGCTTGGATGTTGGCCTCGCAGGTCTGCTGACAACATACAGCACTCAAGTCATGGGCATAAGCTGCTTGGCCCGTCCTTTTGGAGATTAGAATCTGTCAGAGAAACCAATCAAAGGGCAAAATAATCCACCAAGTGGCAGCATTGGCGATGAGAGACCCGATCGCCATTCCCAGAGTCTTGGAGGTACCCAGCGAATTCTTTGCCAGGCGAAGGCCAATCAAGCTGGTCTTGCAAGCCTTGGTCTCCCGCTGGCAGAGTCCTAACACTACAAATGAAAGTTGATTGCAGTTTAGTAGCCCTGCGCAACGCGTTGCAGAGCTTCACCTGGCAAGTAGTTTTACCTAGCTCTTTTGGGGTCGCGCACTGCTGCTTTCTTCGATTGCCAATCAAGAACATGCCATCTCCACCACGGATACGTCACCTCAGTGTGCAACAGCACATGCAGAAAGATTGCTTTCAAGGAGATGGCGCATGCTCTGCAATAGGCATCAAAAGGCCATAGCGAAAATTAGGCTCAGAAGAGCCTCAACAGTACCAGCCTCGATGCCTGCTAAACTTCACATGCCGCCATCCCTTCGAAAGGTCTGTGACAGAAATCAAGCGGCAGCATCAGCAGTCTCAGCAGAGTCCCTCCAAAAGCTCTGCCAGCCAGCCCAAATATTTACTGTGGAAGAAGTGTTTTGGGCAAGGTTATGTTGCCATTCATGCTCAGAAATGCTCAGAACAGAAATTGGCAACCAAATCGCCAAGGTCGTTCTCAGCGACATCCAGCTGCTGCAAACAGCAGCTTTTGGTGCCCTCAAGTAGATTGGCCAGCGCCATGCCTGCACACTTCCAACCCTGAGATGGTCTACCCTTGTTATTTGATGCTATTTCAGCCTAAGCCGAACGTCGCGCAACGGAGACGCAGCAGAACATCGCTTTCAAGATTCGGCACGCAGAAATTCTTTGCGTGCATCTGACAACTGGAGACACTCACGCCCAAATCTGAGACAAAGCCTGACATCCGCTTGAAGTCTCATGCCCTCGACGGCCTCCCATGTGTCCCAGGCGATTCTTGGCCAAGTGCAAGCTCTGCAGAGCAACAGGAGGCTGATCTTCTGCAACCTGTCGAGACTGCCCCGGCAGGATGGCCCTCAATCTGGATGAGGGTTGCTATTTCTCACAGCTCTACAGTTTGCAGGCACCACATGCTTGTGACAAACATCCTGAACCTCCAGCAGGAAATTGATCCAGCAATCTGTGAGGCGGTTGTCGGTCAGGTTGATATGGCGCAGGTTGGAGAGCTTGATCCTCGGCGTGGAGCACTTGGTCTTTTACAAGTTGAACGTCTGTCTTCAAATGACATGGCTGCCACAGCAGCCTTTCATAATCTGGACAGTTGACGTGCTGACACAAGCCATGCTCCCAAGCGATGCTTCCGGGCTTGGGAGAAATTCATGTTTTTCTCCATGTGCACTGATGCGGAAGATTTTTCGCAGCGCAGACGCTCTAATTTGTCCTGCAGACTTGCGAGATACTACTTACTACTACAGTACTGCATCCAAAAGGCTGTCTGAAGAGCGTCGAGGCATAATCATCATCAAGACCCCATCCTGGAAAGTACAGGTATTCTGTAGAGCTGGAAAGGGTTCCTCAGCTTCCAGGTCCATGATGCAGAAACCTTCAGATGGTAGCAACTGCAGAAGCTTGCAGCTAAGTGACTTCTCCCATGGCTGGCGGAGGCTTGTGCTCCTCGCAAGGGAGTCTTGAACGACTGTGAATCAAACTGTGAACCCAAGCGCTTGCAGGGCATCCTTCACGTACGTGGTCGAGCTGCTCCCAGTTGACGACCTCTCTTCCTTCGGGAAAAGCATTCTTACAGCTAAGCCTTGCATAAGGCACAATGGGTTGTCAGCCCAGACGAGTTACGGATAGTTGCGCATGCACAAAGCTGTACGATGCCTTTGACACACTTCAATCCCTCTTGACCTTGAAACTGATGTCTGTCTACTCGTCTGCATTCCACACATGACATGCCCGCTTGCAGTCCCAAATAGGCTGTGTTCGCAAGAGATGCGCTGACGGAAGCTTGTCGGAGGTGCCACTTCCGATCCGGTAGCCTGGGAGCCGTCCCAAGCTCTTAGCTCGAAGGCGTACCATGCTGCAATCAGCTGAGGCCTGTTGATCCATGGTCCAGACCAGGTCTGTCGCGCGCTAGGAGGACTTAGCGCACTTCGTGCGGAAATCACGCCTCCGGGTACGACAAACCAGGCAGAAAGCAAATCATAGCAGCTTTCACTGTGTCGTGGATCTGAACACTTCCGACTTCATTGTGATTCATGCAAACTCTTCACGCGACTATGCGTTTCATGTCAATGCTGGCCATGGGTTGCCAAGTGAGGCACGTGCACTCTGCGCTCTGGATGCATGTACGGTCGCAACGCTGCCAGGCTTCAAGAAGTGGCGGGCCTAGGCTAACACTTTGGGGCCTCCATCTGCAATGATGTCTCAGGATATCTCAGGTTGCCACCGGCTCACGCGGAAGAAGTGGATGCGCCTCCTGTGCTAGCGAAGCGTGCTTGCATGCTCTGCAGCTGCGTCGCTTTTTGGGTGCGCCCTTGGGCCTTGTCACCGGCAAAGGGGAGGTCAAATGCTGGCTCATGCTCATCATCTGCATCTGCACAAGACGCTGGGCACATCTCATACCAGGCAAGGCAACACAAGCAAGCTTACTGCGAAGAGGTGCAACTTGAGACAATGCCTCGCTGCAGCTCCCCTCGGGCCGACAGCTTGCTGCTCGTCCGTGAACCTCCACCAGCGTAGGAGAGGCAACCCATTTCGTGGAGGCAGCAGATGCAAGAGTTTGCGGTATGCTCCTGTTGCATGCATTATGCCATCTGCCTCGGTCTTCCAAAGCTTCAAGCTTCCCTGCAGCCCGCTTACTTCCAGCGCGCGAAGATGCTCGGGATTGTGGCAAACCTCACATGTCACCGCAAGACGTTGGGCATCTGACGTAACTTCTAGTGGGCTTGAATCTGCGCAAGTATTTGAAAAAACATTGACTCTCATCCTATGGGATTGCACACGATACACGATTGGTCACTCTTGCACCCTCTCTGACTCGTTGTGAGCCAAGCTTGCCTTGAAGCAAGCGCATTGCCTGCGAGGGCCGACGAGCTCCTTTCACGGTCTTCTTCCCTGACAGAAGCGCCAAAATGCTGTGACGAAAGCCTTCATGCGTGTGGGTAGCGAAGTGAAACGCACGCCTGACACTTTCTGCAACGGGTGGAGGCCCACAGGGATGGCGCTTGCAGTAGTGTGGCTGAAGACACTGCCAGGGCCAATTATGGCTCCATGCGCAAACTGGTCCAAGATTTGTCCTCGCGTTGGCAGGACATCACATTATCAATGTGAGGCTTGTATTTGGCGAAGGTGGGAAACGCAACTTGCTGGCTGTGGCGCATTGCCGTTATCACTTGCAAGACCTGCACCTGCATACCTCACGAATGCCCAAATGTCGGAAGCGCTCCACTTCCTCCTCGAGTGGCAGACGCATGAGGCAGCTCGGAATCCAGCGTGGCTTCCATGAAGGATTCCAGCTCCTCAAAATCCTCTCGCTTCAAGAATGAAAGGCTTCTTGAGATTCAGAGCTTATAGCTCCAATTCGGGTTCACTGTAGCATGAATCCTCGAAGGTCTCTTCCTCTTTCGCCAGCGGTAAGATGCGGTGCAGACGCCCGCAATGCACCTTCCGCCCTCGCGCCCCAGCAGATGCGCCAAGCAAGTTGACTACCTCAGAATGCGCTCGTGATACACGCTGCCTTCTGCGGTGACACCTCTCCCTGACCTTGCGACATACCCTCTCAAACAACATGGGCACCCGGAGAAAGTCAGTCAGAAGACTGAGCAACTCCACCACTGCATCTTACTGAATGTTGCCGCAACTCCCTTCCAATAGTGCCCTGTTTCGCGACGCCCCTCAGATCCTTGATAATAGGTTCAGCACAGCCTTCTGCACATCTCCCGGAAGGGGGGGCTCACCAAGAACATTGTTTCCCTATTGAAAATTGAAGGTAAGAAGCCTAGCGTTGTTTATCTCAACAGCACGGAACTTCCCAGTCGAATCAACGAGCGATGCTGCAACTTATGGTTGAGGTGGTTCTGAGCAGCACACGGGCTTCAACGCCTTTGGCGATGATCCGCAGCTCGGCCTCGGTCTGAGGGACCCGTGCTGTATGGAGGGGGGAGTGTGAGGGAAGCTCACCAAATGACTCCCGAGCGCATGGCAAGGTTGCCGCAGCTCTGTCGCAGAGCCACCTTTCAAAAGCATCTTGTCACCAAGAAAATCAACATGGAGTAGGAATTTGAGATGCGCACAGCTTCCTTGACTCTGCATGTTCCGCGCTGATTTCAGCAGGTACTAGGCTTGCAGCTCATAGTGCTGCTCAATTTGCACAACCCCCGCACGTCTGTACATCTGCACACCTCCCGGGCCTTGCAACTGAGGGAACGCTCTTCTGCGCCTTTGGCGGCTGGAGCCTTCTTCCTTGCATCTTTGCCATCCATGACCTCAAAGCGCGTGCATGGCAGCTTCGGCGATTGGTCAAGGCCCCAGCAAGAAGCCAACAACGTGATCTAGTCCCAACCTTGTTTCCTCGAGGTCTTCATCGACATCCTCGTCATCGAACGACATGCGCATGGCCAGCTTTGAACCATGGCGCCCAGGGAAATCTGAAAATTTCAAATTGGGGGGGATGGCAACTTGCCTGAGGTAGGCTTGTTGGTGCAGTACACTTGCCAAGGCTAGGAGTCTTACAAAGTATCTACACTGGTTGCTTCTGATATCTCTGTTAGGTGTTCAATCCACTTTCATCTCCTTCTTTAAATGTCACGCAGGCTTGAAAAAACGCCTGCGGCTGGCTGTCAGGCTGTGAAGTGTCTCTTGAAGTGTATGAACTGCACCTCTGTAATCCTCTGTACCCAGCACAGCGCGAAGAGGGAGGCACCCGTTCATGACTGGCAATCAGCCTCTGCACCTCAGACTCGGGGCCGAACCTCGGAGAGCTTTCTTCGCTGTGCTACACGCGTGGGCACGACGTCACGAGGCTGCAACACAAGGCCAAGGGTTGCCAGGTACTGCTCGTAGCCTCCGAACTCTAAACCGCATGGATAAGAAGTTTTTTTTTGCATGAGTACCCTACCCATTCTACAGCAAGCACTCTGTGACGCACAGGGGGGAATGTTCAGAATCCTTGGCTGGCCGTGAGTTCTGAGGTGTTAGGTTCAGAGCAAGTGAACGCAGAATGTCCTGGCACACCAGCCGCATCATAAGGTTGGTGACTGAGAACGGCCCCAGAAGGCCCGGTGCACTTGCAAAGGATGTGAGAAATGGCCTGCACGATCCAACTCACCACCGATGTACATACCTGTTCTTGCACCAAGTACTTAACAAAAAAACTCATCATTGAGCAGCACTCTGCAGGGAGCACGAGTTGCAGTCTGAGTCATTTCACGCTTGCCTGGCGCAAAGAATGGTATACTATGGTATACTTAAACTATGCGCATGGATCCACCCAGAAACTACTGACAGCATTCAAAGGCGGGTCTTCTGCATCAAGGCCTGCCAGATCGTCGGCAGCGGAATCTGCAGGGGCGAATACCTGGAGACATCCCAGACTGCGATGCACAGCCACACTGAACTCATTTTGGGAAACACTTGACACGTTGGCAGGATTCCTTTGGCTCGGTCCTCTCTTGTTTGCAATCTGACAACTGATGCCAGTAGAACAACTTGAAGCATCTGGCATGAGGGTCCGAAAAATTCTGGATCTCTTGAATGCCCTACTGCGGGGGCCTGCATCTCAGCTTTTGGATGTCTGCTGAGCACACTATGGAGTGAGGAACGTCTGAAGCAGAAGATTTTCGTCAACTCCAACTCGAGGCCTCTCTATGCAACAACCACCAAGCCAAAACATTCGCGAATGTATTCTGCACGCATCAAGCCGAACCAACAAGCAGTGTACCTGAACAGTACGTCACACAACGTGTTGGTGCCAGTTGGCCAGGGATGTAACACGAGACTCTGCACGCGCACTGCCCTATCCAGAAACTCAGCCTCCGGACCCTCTGAGCCAGCGGGTTTCCCGTCGAGGGGTCGTTGGTCGGCACCAGGATGTTGCCACTGAAGGGCCCTTGGGCCTGCAGAAGTTGCAGGCAGTTGCAGGTTTGGGGACATCCACAATTTGGGGGCGGGTTCTCAAAATGAGAGGGGGATAACTGACGATGACCCCTGCAGTAAAGATTCTTTCAAGAAGCTTCGATGTGACTTGACGGCCAAGCGGAACGAAAGAACTTGCCAAGCATGTGCTTTGCCTGCATTCGGGTAGCGCAGATCCCAGCCTCCGGGTTGCAAGATGAACCCTGTAACACATGCTGTGTCATGCATGACTGCTTCGAATGAAGGCCTACCTAGCAATCCTCGATAGCTGAAAGTGCTCCATGTTTTCAACAAGCATGGCATGCCAGCATTGCCAAGGGGCCACGTTGCAAATAGTCTGTAACCCGCTGCCAGCTTGCGAGTGCCCTTACGTTTCCCCGATACTGTCAAACCGTGTACCCGTGCATACGACTAGAATCCAGGAATTCAGTCACAAGGGCAAGTTAGATTGCACCTTTACGAATTCGTCGTTTGAGATGTCAGTACGAGCCCGGCCGTGGTCACCTGCACGGACGTGCGACAGCAGACATAACAAGCAGATGGTTGCGATGCCTCTTTTTTCTTCCGGAGGCTGGGGAGATCCGCAGTTGTCTGCAATGATTGCTTTTGCCTGATTCCAGCAAAGTCTGGCAGGTAAAAATGCTCGCGAACCCGCTTTGGCCTGATCGGAAAGGACATTGGGCCGGCCTGCCTGCGAAAGCTTGAGCTGTGCACGTGCACTTGGGCCGCTAGGGCGGCAATGGGCGGCAGACTCATGTAAAGCACTGTGGCTGGTTAGCAGCTGCCTCAGCAGCTGGCATCGTGTCCTGCATGAAGGGGTCTGCACGACAAATGCCCTGAGGAGGCATACGTTTGGGTCCTCCTGCAAGGCCCTCTGGAACTGGCTGAATTGCAGCCTGATCAGCTGAACCTACAAGCCGAGATCCCAAAGAGCTCTCACGGGTTGCCTGCCAGAGCCGGCATCCACCGAAGAAAGTAGCCGTGCCTGAGCAGACAATGGCGCTGCAACTACATCTCAAATGTCTGATCTCAGTCTATCTGAGGCTGCTTTTACAACTGTTGGTCGAGAAGCCCTAATGAGCTGCAATGGTGAGACTGGAAAGGTGTGAGCCGCTGCCTGCGTTGCGTCTTAAGTTCAGAAGCTTGCAGGGCCGACAACCGCGGCAGACACTTCGCGGCTCAAACGGAAAACAAGCCGCAGAGCAAATCTGCTTTCTGAGCTGCCTTTGCTGGGACTTGCTCTTCCTCGCGGAGCAGTGGTGTAGTGTAGATACAGAAGACGAGTGCTCAAGCATGAGTGGCCGGGCCCCGACCGTACATGGAGCTCTTAATGAGGCCATTTCAACAGAGATCAATGCTTGTCTAAGTTTTAGCATATCCTACTGCATCAAGAACCACAAGCACACTGCTCCATCTTGAAGACCCAAAGTTGCCTCATGGCTCAGGTCGAGCTCAGCTTAAACCACGATTGCCACGATCGCGTAAGTGAGAAGATGTGAGTGGTAGGAGTGAGACCACCCAGAAAATCAACCTGCAGCTGCTTCAGTGGCTGCCTTTTCCGAAGCTCGGCTCCTGATACACGCGAAAGCCACATCTACACCTGTCTTTCAAGTATGTCAGGTTTGAAAAACTGACTTAATTCAGGCCTGCCCTCCTGAAGGGTAATTACTCGTTCCTGCTTGTTCCATGGAATCTCCAAAAGCCTAAAAAGCTTGTAGCGCAGGCTGTGCGCAGAGCAAACTAATGCATCTCTGCTTGAGTTTGTACTCAGAACGATCATTGAGAGATTCAACCAAGCAGGATACCCATCTACTTCACTGCCTACACCCGACTCAAACGAGCCTGGAGAAGTCCTCCAACTTACATCCAATTTGACCATATCAACTTTTGCGGAACCCTGCGGCTCCAGATGCACAGATGGCAGCGGGAACAGTCAGCGCCTGCTGCAGGAGAACAATCTACAGGTCGCTGGGTTGCCGGGCAGGAGGGGTTGCTTTGACGCAGCATCTGTTGTGCCTTCACGGCATCCTCGCTCTTTAGATGCAAACTTGCACCCTAGACCACGACAGCTATGTGGATGGCCGATAGTGCCCTTGGAGATGATGACATTCCTGGTGTAGGACGCATCGTGTACAATAAGGACCCCGCAAAGCAGTTTCGAACGGTTGGGAAGGTCCTGCCCTCTGGTTGAGGAGGCATCTCTGGAACTGCAGGCACTGCTGGAGCCATTGGTCCCATCGGCACCTGAGAAAGTCATTCAGTGAAATCATGCGTGAAGACAACGATAGACCCGCCTGTAGGTGGGCAGCACCTGTTTGTCCCAGCTGCTGTGCCAGCAGTAAGCCTGCACCAGTGCCTGCACGCAAGCACGCAAGGTGCGAATCACCCGCTTTCATCCTGTTTGCGTACGACATCAAGGCTAATGCGAGCCTATGTGCAGAAAATAGGTAGACGCAGCATGTTTTCCCCTGCGCTACCGCGCTGCTAGCTGCACCCATAACAGTGACTGTTTGTGGCTCGAACAAAAACACTGTTGACATAGCACGCCGCGGTGTCACCATCGTAGTCCTCAATGTCGGTGTCAATCTTGAAATGATTTCCAGCATCGCCGCCTTGACTTTGGTTTTGCTTCCCAATGGCAAAGTGGTCACAGGTGTACTCCTCGGGCTTGTCAGCATTTATGCTGCACTCATCAGCCGTGGCCAAGTGGGTATCCTCAAGTCCTTTTGGTCCATGCCCAACTTCTCAAACTGCTTGCTCCATGATCTTGCACACTTGCCATGATTCCCATGACAGTCATCGGAGATCAGCCAAGGTCTTGGTAAAACATGGTAAAAAAAAAAAAAGGTCCGCAGCCTTGGTTACATCGCACATCACGAACTCCATACCTTCTTCCTGATTCAGCTCCTTCACCTCAGGTGCCCGCATGTTCACGATATCCAGTGATTCCAGTGTCAACCCCCGAGTTGACAGACGAGGCGGAGCCACCACCGGTAGTTCTAAGATCAAAGATCATACCGGGAGCGATTATTCATCAGAACAGCCCTCCCCACTGCGGGAGCTGCGTATCTCGCTAGCATAGATCCCATTGTATTGTGCAAGCCCATGATGAAGTCTATGGAAAGCTTCGAGTCCCAGCAACGTTTCTGACCTTACTTCTGGCCTCCTTTTTCCCATCCCGGCTCCCTCCTCAGGCCACCCCAAACCTCCTTCCCCCCTCGGCTTCCGGAATTCTGTGGAAAAGCAGGGACTACGTGTGAAAGGATGCAACGGCCCACTCACGAGAAAACAGCAGGAAAAAAGCTTTCAGGCTGGAGCCATTTTATGGAAACGCCAACTCGCCAACATTCGCCAACTGTCATTCATGGAGCACCTTTAAGAAAGCCAGCCAGGATCGAGAAGATGCTTTGTGAGGCATCCCTGTACCCACTCGCAACTCGGATGGAACGGACTTGCACAAGCAAATCCAGGGAGCAGTTTGGACGACACCATTGACGCGATCATCTCCACACTCCCCTCCCTGCGATCATTCAGCCTCCCTGGCCAACACTGCAGCAAACGAAAGAATACAAACGAGACCAAAGATTCTGGAGAGGAACTAGATGAACGTCTCGCTCGCCAATGGGCCGGGCCAGCATCAAAGCAAAGCTTGACCAGGCGGGCCAGTCGGGCAAGGTATGGATTCGGCGCGGAGAGACGTGAAGTCAGGACATGTATGAGTTCCGCAGCTCAAGCTTTGCCCCACAACGGGGATTTTGCACTTGACCTCTATGAACTGTTGACGACCGCTGGGTTGTCCACGGCATGCAGCAGTAAGCTCAAAGAACCCCACGATTAGTTTCCATGCAAAGCATAGCACAGGCAGTACATGCTGAATTGCGCCGCCAGCTTAGCTCCGTATGAAATGCAACGTAGAACTCATCAACCAGCTCTGTGGTGCACAACACTAGCAGAGCAGAAAGTCAATGCAAAAATCTGGCCTGAAAGACCAGGGTGGATCGGCGTGTGCTCAGGCGTGCTCAAATGATGTAGCGGAAGTCGGGCTGCAAGGTTCTGCTCCTGTCAGCCCAAAGCCGCTCTTATGTCTTGCTGTAGAAACCTCATCGGGTGCCCTATTTCAGATTGTCCTGGGACATGTGGTTCAACTGACCAAGCAGCTCCTGCAAGCGGGGAGAAGCAAGATGGGGTTTCATCCCAGGAATCTCATCATCGGCGGGGATGAGGCCTGCATGTTCCGTGCATTTTCATCGGCGGCGGCCTCCGAATAAACTAAAGAATTCAGCTCACAATACAGACGCTGAAGCAATCTCATCTGGACGGGTGCATATTGATAGCCACCGTTTGACATGTCTGACCTGCAGCGTTGCAACATATCCATTGAAGGCAGGGTTCCTTGGACAAATCATCAGCATAGCTTAACAGAACAGGATCGCAACGCGCTCAATGTCGCGAACCCCCCCTCTGCTTGCTGCGGAGAAACGTCGCGGGTGGGGGAGTGAGCGATTGATGGAAACTGACCTTAGAGGTATCCAACCGTCGGACAAGCAACCAAGAAGTCTTGGATAACAAGCGCCAAGTCCTCCGCTTTTTGGCTTGGCGTGAACTGGTGTTGCAGCAGCGGACCGAAATCGTGTGGCGGTGTATGCTGGCGACCGCCAAGAGCTTGTGGAGTATGCTGCCGGCTGCCAAGTTGTTGAGGAGTATGCTGCCGAAGAATCCCTGTTGGGGAGCTCTGTGCCACAAATTTCTGGAAGTCGTGAGGACTGTTGGGTGTGAGCTGGCGCTTCCCAAGGTCCTGAGACAGAACATCAGGCAAAGGCAGACGACTTGCAATAGCTTCACGTCACCATGCGTGGGTTTGCACAGTAGCTGGGCATGCAAATGTCAGACAGGATGATGGATATGCTGGCCAATCCGCCCGCTTGTGGCAACATGCCGGTGATACGAAAAAGAGAGCTTAAGTCACGGATGCGATGCTACAAACACGGGAACAGCACGTAATACTTCTGGCACCTTCTGCCTCAACTTGTGAAACCTTGAATGACAAAAACAGAACACGCTTAGCTTGACGTTGAAGCCACTCATGCGAAACGAACTTACCTCCTGTTTGGCAAACATCACGCAAATCTGCTTGCAGCCGCAGATCCAGCAGCAAGTGGCCCATGTCTTCTCGAGGAGCGGCGCCTAACATCCAGAACTTCAGAGATGCCTAAGCCAAGATCAGTTTGTTTATTGTTACCGTTTTTGAAATTCACCTTGTCCGCTATTCACTGATGATGGCACTCTATCCACAGGATTGCTGGCACCCTGGCCTCCAGACACTGAATTGTCCTTTGACGCGCGCCCAGGAGTAGGTGTGGAATTGGCAGATACATCTGACATTGAAGGTATCGCATCCTTGGCCCCAAACTTCTGAATTAAAAAGTAGACTAGCTGGGCGGTGATGGCTCATCATAGGCGCTTAGGGGTCTCTTGTACTTAAGATGCGCAGGCAAAGACCGCATCGTTGTTCAGATTCATGCTGCACGCGATCATGTCAAGGTCTGGCTGGGGCACTCTACTCACAACAGATGGCTGCTTTAGCTATGCTGTTCAGTCAGTCAGTAGTTAGGCATATCTTGTTGAAGAATGGCTCGGTTCAGCCTGATGCCTTCTGGTGAAAGAAATTTTAGTATTACGACGAGACTCTCAGCGCCACTGCTCCACTTAGAACGTGCGGCTCATTCACTGGGGCTGAGGCGACAGACTTTACACACGGGAGCAGTTGCATTTTCGCGGAGTTTCACCTTCCTGTAGATACGCCGGTGGCAAGAATACGATGATACATGATAACATGCCGGGCCAGAGGAGTATCTTGGCGGCCTTGCGCCTGCGTCACGACTATTCTGGCTTCGGACATGAATCCCTCATGCTGATCATGCAGCCTTACCTCTCGTCCCTGATAAATGGACCAGACCTTGCCTAATGCTTAGGATGCTGTACAACCCAGAGAAGATCCCCAAGATCTTCCAGGTTTGACTTCTGTGTCCAAGCTTCGATGTCCAGAGGCGTCTTGGAATTAGAAATTTCCTGGATGAAGCTGACGATGACCATGCCAACATGCTGGTGCACCTTCAACAACCAGCGCAAGGTACCACATAATCAGATTCTGGATTATTGTATGTGGCCTTGTCAATCATTCCAGTAAGGAAGGCGAACCTCAGTTCGAGGTACTCATAAAGGATCTGTCAGCTTGCAGGGAAAAGTTGTCTGCCCCTAGGCTTGACTCACAACATCTTAGAGGCTGGTGAGGCGATCTCCCGTAATAGTGCTGGCTTCAGTTGTTGTTGAAGATCATTGTAACTCTGGAGTCAACTTTGCAAGCACGTGCCGATAAGACATGACTCGGTGGCTGTGATCTCCAGGGGAATTCCGCACCTACTGCGTATGCCAGCTAAAGTGTGCGCTTCAAATCATCAGGCAAACCTGCCAAGGAGCCACTCGGAGGTGTTCCTGTGGCCTTGCATCACTGAGTTCCTGAGCTGCCAGAGTTTACAAGGACAGTGAAGAGACAAACCTCCTAGCCATTGCCTCTGCTACACAACCTTGTGCATGCATACGTGTCAGAGGAAGACCACCGGCACATTCAAATTTCCAAAAGAAGCCACTGACCAGAAAAAGCAGAGATGGAGCTTAAGCAGTTGAGCATCTCAGCAGCTTCCAAAGCCTGGAGCTCCGAAGTACTCAGAATTGGCTCGTCGGCCAGCCTTTCTCAGAAGGTCTAGACTCTGGACCTCTGGACTCTAGAGTGTCTGGAGGTCATGGTTGAGCTGCCGCTCAAGCCACGATGCTACGAATAGCACCGTTACTAATTGGTTAATTCTATCATGATTCCTGGCTATGCAGCACAAAGCCCAGCTCGGCCTGAGACTGGGCAACAGCCCTTCGGCACAAGAGACGACTTCGGGCCTTGAGCATTGCTTTCTTGCAGCAACTGGGAGATAAAGCATTGCTGAAGTGAACCAAACTGTTGGGCATGCTCCTGGACTTCAGGCAGTGGGGTCTTACCTCATGATACTATTTTGACTCAGTGCAGACCTTGCCCGCGCTTGCCAAGAATACTGCCCAAATTTGGGAATCATGTTTCTAGGGCTGCACAAGGGGACCGAACTCTACCTGCCCAAATGTTCACATGAGAACCGAACTGGCGAAACAACATGCAAGCAATGCAAACAAGACACTGCATATGGGGGGCAGAGCTGCCAACCAAGTATTGCCTCCAATCTGCGTGACTGGAATGCTGGAACACGCTCACACTTCGATTTACCTGAAATCTACCTCAGCGCAAGATTGTTCCACCCAGAGGACCACGACATCTAGTCACCAGAAGCTCCAACCGGCAGCACATTGCCGTGCATCAAGCCGGCCAGTGCTTAGCAGCTGAGCTTGATTGGCAACGGAAATCTTGCATTTGGAGCCTGCAGCCCTGAATCTTGGCGAAGCGAAGCTGAGCTTTCACAGAGTGAAGTGCCTCTGGCCGTCCTTGCAGCAAATGACAGCAACTCTCGCGTTCGACGCTGCTTGCAGATCAAGGCCTATGTGGAAGGAGATGAAACCTCGCTCACGGCCCAACTGCTCAGCCTCACACGCAAATCTTTGACAGGCGAAGCGCAGGTGCGACTGACGTAATGTGAGTAGTACGACTCCTATTGCTGTGGTGATTTACAGGGACCCAGCAAAAGGATTCCGGAGGGCCTGAGTTTAGTGATAGATGCTTTGGGGGGGGGGGGTAGGGGGATTGTAGTTGTTAACCTCAACGGATCTGATTCGGTCTCCTTCCCTCTTTCAAGGCTACAATAACGATTGATCAAAACAAAAACATTGGTGTGTTGGATACTTGGCCTCTGGAATATGTATAAAATATAATATCGTAGTAGGAAACCTCTTCTTACTTCATGAAGCACACTACACGTAATGCCAATCCGGGTATCTAGTCCCAAGACCCAGCGGAAGATTTAGTTGTCACACGATGGGTCTATACGATGCTAACATATCTAACGATACTCTACTAGTTAGCCTTACAGAGAATGGGACACACTATCGGCAGAAGAAACGTTTCAGATTTATTGTAGGACTGTTGCCACCTCAAAAGTCTCGACGTCCCAATTCGGAGCCCCTCAAGACTTTGATGACAACAACAGGAGCCCCAGAAATGATTTTCGGGGCTTGCAAGGGCACTCTCAATCCCAATGCCACACGGCTGTGGGCATGCCAAGGTCCAGGCCATGTGAAGGAGCATCCTGCTCGCTTTCAGCATGTTTCAGCTGTCTGTATATTCTCCCACTGCGCGTTCAATGCAGCTTGACTAAGGACGTGCCTTAGCTTCAGCTCCACCATCATCATCTGCGTGTCGGGGCCTTCGGCAGTTTCCGCAGCTGTCTGCATGCCAAGCCAACCCGGAATGCGAACTGTGGGCGCCTTTGAAGGCACTCGTGAGTTGACCGATGAGACCTATGGCATCTTCGTTCAGCTGGCTATACCCGCTGAAAACCTGAAGCAGCAATCAAGCGAAAGACCAGTTGTGTCTCACACTGACAGACGTTGCTCACAGTACAAAAGCAAATGCGACTCAAACATGTCATGAGGTGGGCGTCTCGCGTCGAAGACAAACTCGATCTATCTTTACCTAAATTTAACAGCAAATTCCAAATCAAAGCTTGAATGCCAACCAGTGACCACGTCAAAATTGTCTTCCCGGCTCGTCTTCGGGACAAATCTCAGGTTGCCTAAGATGCCAACATGCAGGCTAGGTCTTTTCCATAGCTTAATATTTCGGAAGTCACAATCTTCCCCCCAAATTTATCCAGCCGCAGGTGAATCAAGCCATGCGAAATGCCATTGCAGACTGGTGGACACATCCCGCAAGCGCTAACATCCTATCATATCCTATCCTATACTAAGCGGCAATCCTCAGCGTCCACCATGTGTTTGCAAGGTGCGGCACTCAAGTCGCAGGCGCTGCGTCATGTCGGCCATTTGACAGATCCTCTTGTTCACATCCTTAGGCGTTGGCTGTTGAGCCTTGCACTTGCATGTACTGTGCAAGAAGCATGCCCCTCATAGCCGTCTGCTGCTAGCCCATACTATTACTCTGCACATGATGTTTAGCACAAGTGCAACATCTACTGACCCTCCCGAAGCACCCATACATGCAGCAAGGTGCTGCTCTTTGGTCTTCCAGCTGGCAGAAAGCCAATCCTTCCTCGCAGAACAAGCCAGACTGCAGACTGCACTTCAAGGCCTACAGAGAGACTACAGCAGAGTCCGACACACAATATTGCGGCTAGCCGAGTTGGGAACAAAAAACGACAGTCATAGAAACGACAACTGGAACAAGCACGCGGCAGGGCGCGGGACCAGACAACATGCTGAATGCACGGCTCTGGAAGAATGCAGCTTTCAAGCTTTCAACCGCGATCCATTCAGGATACATGCAATCCCTAGCAACGGCTCGCAAGCGCGCTGGCGTTTGCAAGATTTGTCGGCGTTTTCGGCATGATATCCTTTGCGCTTTGAACACCAGATCCTCTTCCCAGAATCAATGGGGTGGTGCATGTACCCCTTGCGATCGTCTCTTGTGGCAATTGGTGGACCATCAAAATCTGAATTAGAATTAACGTGACGATGCTTCACCACTTGCCGAAAGATGGGATGGATCTAGCTCCCTTACAGTAATGAAACTGAATATCGTATTGTGCAAGGTGCTGCAAGCTTCAGCATGAGAAGGATGCGGAGTCCTTGCGTCGATGTCTGAGGATTTTTCGTGTACTTCACTTCCCAAGCAGCGGCCGCATTTTCTCATGTGCTGACAGCGAAGCGAAGGATTGGCATTTGCTTGTTTTCTTTACTTCTGCCTTTTCCTACTGACCTTTCCTCTCGGTCAAATACTGACCAACAATCTTCCAAAGTGAGCAGGAAGCGAACAAAGCGCATGGTCTCTACAGAGTTCTTGTTTAGTCTCTGCTGCTTCAAGACCGTGACTTAAGCGCTCAATGAAGAATGGCAATTCCGTATACCGGACCCCGAAACAAGGATTCGAGTAATTGTTTTTTACTGGGAGGAAAAGCGTCTGTGACAGCCTGCCAGACTGGCCCTGGCTTTCGCTGACGCTTTGCCTGGCCTGGTCCCTGGCCTGTGTGTCTCCTTGTTCAATGTTGATTTGCCGTGAATGATTTTGTTGTTTCACTTACGTGACGGGTCCACTCCGGCGCGTTCACGGCACATACCTGCACAAAGCGTCAAAGTCAAAATGCTTCCCTGTTCAATGGTCTGCGGCTGCTTTAGATTTTGCAGCAAATGTTTCTTCACATGAAAGAAATTGATTGTTCCTCTGCTCTTTTGCTAAGGATTGTTAAAGCCGGGGGGGTGCCTACAGTATGTCCCCTCCCGATCTTTTGCTGGGGCTTCTCAGTTCCTGGTTGGTTCTCCAATACATGATTCCCCGACTGAGTCTTCAGGCTTATCGCAGGGCCTACTGGGCAGAAAACTGTCAGTTAGGCTTGCATCCAGCCATCGCCCAATTTGACCATCCCATCAACAGTCCTGCAGCTTGACGTAGCTTTCATCGGTTGACTTACCTGACGTGGATCAGAGCCAGCTCTTCCACCCTCTTGCTGGAATCATTCAAGCGTCAAACGCCTACTGCATGCACATAAACAACACCTCTACTGCGTAACTGCAAAAGCAAGCCAACAGCGGGTTGCTGACTGCCCTCTGGTGTCTTCGTGTGCTTTGTTGCGGCGCCAAGCTACAAAACCAGCGGCAAACGTTCTCAGCTTCTTCGTTCCCACTAAGAAGCCAACAGCTTGCGCCGCGCCTTAGGAAAGTGACCAGCCTCACTCTAAGCAGACCGGACTTTCCATCAAAGCAAAGGCAAACTCAAATTGAAGCGTTGTTGAAGGTTGCTCTTTTTCAAGAGTGGGCACTTAGCAGCGCTACATCTTCGCGCGCACCCGTTTAACAGTGTAGCAGCAGTGCTGGTGTAAAGGGGTCCAACTGGGCACTGGTCAAGACAGAGATATCTTCATGGCATGGAGATGAAGAACTTGAAGCCCTAAAACCCCCCGTGGCCTACATAATTCTCAGACCTGTTTCCTTGAGGCGGCTTCCTACGAATACATGTAGAATCTAGAGCTTCTCAACTCAAAGCCAGGCACTCGCGCTGCAAGGCCTTGTTCAGCTCTTGCGCTGCGAGCAGCACTTGCATCTCGCTGTCTCGATCCAAAGGAGTGTGCGTCCTCGAGCTCCTGGGATGCAAGAATTCCAAAGGGGTTTTGGGGTAATATTGGGAGAATGGAAAAGAAAATGGAAACTACTACAATGGATTATATAGGGATTATAGCTCATTTTCCTTACTCCACATTGACATCTTCAACGCAGGACCTGCCTCGGCGCACTGCCGCTGCCTGCACAGGTGTGAAGCATCAGTTGCTGGGGACTAACCCCTCCATCCTGGCCTTTGGACAATAACCAGGGATGTTGCAACGCATCTGCCATCGAAATCCGTCGCTGCCTCAAGTCTGCCTACGTGTGGCAGGACACATGCACAACATCCGTCTGTCCCACAGGCGACAACATCCCCAAAAGCAACAGCTTGCTGCCACAAGTCGGATCTGGCTCCATGAGCTGCTTGATCAGGTCTTGCGCGTTTGTTGACAGCAGTTTCCACTTCGGATGCTTCTCCTGGGTTCTCGCAGAGACTTGCCGAGGAGTTAGCGCTGAGCACACACGCAGTGTACGGAATCGAGCAGATGCCATGCTTCTGTACTGGCCAAGTTGCATAATGATAGCCCCTAGTGGTCTGCGGCAACGCATTTAGCAAGAGAGCATACAGAACCACTCCAACAGCGAAGGAGTCCTTAGATCCATGCTCTGTGTTCTTTCTTGCCTCGTCCTGTCTGCTTAGCCGAACCATTGCGGGCAGCGTGCCAACTTGAAGGGATCGTAGGCAGAATGATCCTGAAGCCAGGGGCTTTACGCTGGCAGATTGGCTTTTGGCATTTTCTGCCCTTTGGCTTGGCGAAGCGGTACGACTACGACATCAAAAGGTATCCATTCCGCTGCCTCGGTGGCCTTCTGCACCTCTGGCGGGGTGTACACGGAAGTCGTCGTCAGCGTTTTGGCCTCGGCTCGACTTATCTTACGGCATGTTCCATGATGCAAGCTGATGTTTCGTTTGCATTTTCCGCTTAAAAAGGGCCTGAACACTGTTTCGCAATCAGTTGTCGCCGCACCATTGCAAGCCCCAGCGCGTGCAGGCAACTATCAAAAACTTTGTGCAGGCCGTATCCTCATTACCAAACGTGCAGCAGAAAGGAAGCGGGATCTGGTTTGCGTAGGCAAAGAAAGGTTTCAAGTCCCATTTTGCAGCCGTGCGCTTTGTGGCCTAGGTCAACTGGATCGGGCACGCTTACTTCTGTCTGCTGCAGGGTGGACCCTCTCGATCCCTCTCGTACGCCGAGATTCGAAGATCTTGACTCGAGCAAAACTGACAGAGAACCAGTCTCGCTCCGCTTGGAAATCTGAGATGCGCGCGATGCTCCGCATTCTGTCGTGAGCTTGATTGTACATGACAGCCTGTCTGCAGTGGCTCTCGCCGACTTTCAAGGATCTCTATGCATCAGCGAGAAGCACATGGCACACAGTCCCTGCTTTACTGTCAAGCCGGTACCTGGCCAAAATCGATGAGCTTCACCACCAACGGTCGGCGGCTGGCCACCATAAGATTCTCAAGCTTGATGTCCTGAGATTCATGCAGTGAAGCATGCAACGTGCCAGAGCTCTAGAACAGCCCAGAAAAGAGCTAGAACATTAAATCATGTGTTATTCATCCGCTTTGAAAGCAAAACTCTGGCCTGTGGCCTGTGGCGATTTGATCAAGAGGCCGGCCTCCCCTCCCCATCCCTGCGCTCCCCCTTCCCCCTGCCCCGCCGCGATTTCCCCTGCCTTGCGCTAGCAGCTAAATCTGTTTTTGCGGCAGTGCTTGCTGCAATAAGAGGTCAGGCAGACCCCTGAAATG
The DNA here is from genome assembly GCA_905231905.1 of Symbiodinium pilosum. NCBI lineage: Eukaryota > Dinophyceae > Suessiales > Symbiodiniaceae > Symbiodinium > Symbiodinium pilosum. Next base: position 19,085 of record CAJNIZ010012525.1, on the reverse strand, counting down.
CGCAAACGTCTCTGTGCAAACAAGCAACACGATGGGCAACGCCACGACGGTGACAGTGCACAACTGCCATTGTCACCTGCGTCAGCGCCTGGCAACGCTGGAGCGCTATACTGGGGAGAGCAAACTCTGCAACAAGAAATGGCTGAGAATTAGCCACGTCTTGAAAGAGCCCAAAAGGGGGAAAACCGTATCTCTTCAGGCAGTTGGATGAAAATTCCAGCGCTGCAAAAGCAATAATAAGCATGCCGCGCCTCCCGTGCGTCCCGCTCCGAGAAAGGCTGTCGACGCCGCAGCATTTCAGAAAAAAGATCACTGCACTCCAGCAACTGCCTCAGGCTACGCTTCATGATTCTTTGCTCAGTGCCAGGACACCCCACAGCACAATAGTCATTGAATGATATTGAATGAGCAGTGAAGAAGCCTGCACTGCTGCACTGCAACCTACTGCACGCACAATTTTGTGGGAAATCTTGACTTTGCTTTGCCTCTTCTGTGGTGTATCTACACATTTCTTGACCTAAACTTCCTAATCATTGCTTCATTGCTTTGACCACTGACTTGTGAATTTCAAGGTCTGTCAACACAACTCGTGTTCCGTTTAGGTCGCTTCAGGATAGTGGCTTTAGGAGGCCTGCAAGTTCAAACGTCCTGGAATGCCCCCAAACTGCCCAAGAACCAAAGACCCAAGTGTTTGCAATTCCTTGAATCCGAACAGCGAGGGCACAGGAGGGCACGTTGATGCAATCATGAGTTGAGCCCTGCAAGCTCGACGGCAGCCCACATGAGCCGAAGATTACAGTCAATCCGTGCAAACAGCCCTTGCAAAGCTGCCAAACATAAATGGTACCTGATTACTCCGGTCGATGGGTGCTGGCCCTGGAAACAGACCGATCTCACAAAGTTGGTACGTTGCAATCACGGGGCATTGCGATGTAGATTCGCAGGGTCTGCTGCGAAACAGCAGCAACGCGCAGCTGGACAATGTTTGGATGGCCACCGAGACAGCCCAAAATTTCGGCTTCCTGCAACATTCGCCTCCAGTCAAAGAATTGCTGCAACACAAGCTAACCTCTCTCTTCAGATGCAACGCAAAATTCAAGACAAGCTGCCGCAGAACAACTTGCTGCGAGCAGTTGGTCATCATGGCTATCCTCTCCTTCAGGACATGAAAATGATCACACAGGCAGTTCTCTTCGTGCTCTCTAGCAAGAACCTACTGCCAGAGGTTACCAGCTTCCATTTCAGGAAAAGCACTCATGCCCCGTTACGTATGACGAGCTGCGCATAAAGTAAGTACTAGTCAAATGGGGATCTCTCTGCATGCGATTCCCAACCTGACCTAAGGTCACCGAATGATCCCTAGATAGTCCATGCACTATCCCACCTCGTCCTCATACACAATCTCGAGATAATCCCTAAACCCCAAACCCCAGTCCTCAACACTCCTCGACAAAACTGCGCCACAGCGCTAATCCGTGCATATTCCAAAAGAATCCCTACCGTCCCTCACACGCTACATGCTAGGCCAGGACCCCTGAACCCTGACCACAAAAGCCTTAGCACCAAACCAGGACCTCGAGCCAAAACACCCTCACCCTAAAGGGCGCAAACCATAAACACCATAACCCAAGGTTGTAGGCACTGAACAGTCAATAGACCCCAAACATCCCAAAACAACTGAAAATCCCTCCAAGCCATAAACTTGAACCCCAAGTGAAGTGGGGCTTGCCCAAAATTAGGGTACCTTTTTGGAGTCCCAATAATAAGGACTATAGCATTTTGGGGTCTATATTGGGGTCCTTAGTCTTGGGAAACTACCAAGTGTCTGTACTGAGGACTTTGACAGCCAGCATGTGCCCATCGCAGAGGCATCGGTACACAGAGCCAAAGCTGCCTTCGCCTGGCGGAAGAAGCTAAGAGTTTTGGGATGATATTATATGGGGTTTTCCCAAAATCGGGGGTACCTTTTTAGGGGTCCCAATATTAAGGACTATAGTATTTTGGGGTCTATATTGGGGTCCCCAATTTTGGGAAACTACCATATCATAGTTTACTACATTATATTGCAGTATGGTATATTGCATTATATTATATTTGCTGATATGGGAATGTATGGTCTATGTCTATTAGCAAACATTATCATCATGTTTCAGGCATTCAGCTAACAACAGCAATGATGCATGAAACGATCATACCAAGAACAGTTCGTAGAAAATCGAGACTCGAACACCCCTGCTTTGTGACTCGGCCCTGCTTGATGTGATCAGCGCTGTACCCATTTAGACAAACAGCTCAGCGGTTTGGATGAATGTCTTTGACCGCAAAACACCTTCAGCCCAGAGGGAGGCTTCACAGCAGACGGTGCCTAAAAGAGCTTCGATTTGGTAACGTTCACCATTGATCGTGAAGCCATCCTGCCATCAGGTAAACGTCACAAAACGGCTGAAGCTCACGGAAAGCCTTAGCACGGCATGCACTGCAATCTGCGTCCTCGGTCTCCTCGGTGGCCCAGGTAAATGCGCCGCCCAGCTGCAGCTGCAGACGCTGAAGCCACTCCTGAGCGAAGAAATGGGAAAGGTAAGGTGAGCTTGGCCATCCTCCATCCTCCATCCTCCAGGTTTCTGTTGCATATGTTGCAGACAGGGCACCGTGATCGCGTCTGCGCTGTCAGCCTCCTGGCTGTCGAACTTCTCTGTCATCTTCAGAGTTTTAATCGCCTGTAGGAAGCGCGCTTACTAGGCCTCTCTGGCAGGGAGCAGCCCTCTGAGACAAGATTCCGATATCAAGCTACCTCTGGCTGCGTGAAAAGATCAGATGAGCGAAGAAGGACACGCTGCCAGCAACAAACTTGCAGGCTTGCCTGAGTGGCGTGAGCCACAAATGGTGGCTCTTGACAAAATGCTGGCTTACTCATCCATCACTGCTGGCAACGCCGAGCTCCACTACAGTTACCAGGTTAAACTGGTATTGCACTGACTGGCTGGGTTAAAGTCAGCTGCTGGTGTTTGTTAGATAATGAATACGGAACTGACACATAGGTCTCTTGCCAGAATGGCAGCGGCATCACACAGGACAGTTAGCCACAGCACAACATGCAAACTCAGAGTTCTATGCGTCTGTTTTGCTGTGACGCTGTCTGGGAAAGCCACGGCTGACGCAGTGAGGCGGATCTTAGAGATTGCACGTCAGCTGCTGTCTGCTTGCTTCAAGATCACAACGCTACACCGCTGAGCTCAGTGCGCCATGCAGTCGGCTTAGAGCTTCCGCCAATTGAGGGATCGGAAGCTCCTCTCCTTCCAGTGTTGCTATGCAAAGGTTAGGTTTACACGGCACAAATGCTGGAACACGCTCAGATCTTCACTCACAGCCATGGCGAAGAGCTCATGGACAGACGGAGCTTCTCCACCTGTAACACAAAAGCAACTGCTGTCAGAGAGCTTTCCATGACAGAAAGCGGTACCGACCTGTTGAAGTCTGTTCTGCGCCAGAACGAGCAAAGACTCGCTCGAAGGAATTACTGCCTCAGCACATGTGACAGTGACTTTCAGCCAAGAATCTACATAGCTCATGTTACACGGCGAGTTAGGTAAAAGGGGCATAATACGTGTGATGTTTTGCCCGCTGAGTGGGAACAAACCGCAAAGACAGTCAACTTGCGGTTCCAGACATTTTGGACGAGGCACTTCTCGACATTGTGATTGCGGAATTAGGTCATGGCCAGATTTACGTGACTTGAAATTCTTGAAGTGCTTGTGCAACCTAAGCTTGTTTGATGGGATGATTACTTTGTTTTACAGGTCACTCAGTGACATGTGAAGATTGTCAAGGTGCCACCTTACGACAACGTAGCGCTGCCGAGCTTAATTACTGAACTGCGCTCATGCCATCATGTGAGTAATTTGTACTGCTTTTGCTGGAAGCCAATGCCGGTGAAAACCAACCCTGCCCGAAGCATGTCGAAGGAAAGAAAGCACAACGTGCAAACTTCGGAGCGACTATGAAACAACGCAACTGCTTGTGGGCAATCGCTTGCGAATAACGAGGACGCCTGTTCCGTTTCTGCCAGCTGCGCATGAACCCTGCAAAAGACTGAATGTCAGATCAATTTGGCATCTCTGGTCCAAAATCCCAAACCACAACCATGCTTCCGTGAACTTCACCACATTGACGGGGAGCGGCCAGAATCATGCAGCACTAGGCACCCATCATAATGTGTGCAGCTCAGCAAACTCTACACAACTGTTCTTGCAACAATCAAACGTTGTTGGAATGCTCCCACCTGCGCCACATCCGCAGAATACTAACTTTAAGGACTTTCTTCCACTTGAATGCTACAGGCAAATCAATTTACCGACTAAATGTGCAATCTGCACCAAAGCCTTTGCTTCACTACACAAGGGGACTCTTGGTCTGACAAGACATACTGAGACTCTGTGAAGACTGCCAAACAAGCTGCAAGAACAGAGGTTGCTAACGTGCTATCAAAAGAGAAAGTTGAGCAAAAAAGCCTCAAAGCGCACAGCCCATTTTTTCAATCTGCTGCGTAGCTTCCCGGAGGTCCATGAGGCTTCGCTGCTCAATTCACAGCCCTACGAAGCATCTGCAATATTCCACATGGTTGCAGATCTTTGCTGCAATCAGCGAAAACGCGTTAATTCGGAGACGCACTCAAACTATGCGCATCGTTGAAGCATCTAACTACCAAGCCACAGAGCCAGCATCACCTGTGTCATGGTGAAGATGAATATGACCCTCATTGCAATGACAACAGCATACAGCATACAAAATCCCGGAGAAAAAAAAAACGCAGTCAACGATAATCAAAGCAGACAACATGCTGACAGTCAACTCTGGCCTAGCCGCACGTTTACCTACTTACGCACAGCGTGTTCTGTGCGCATGTCGAATTTCATGCATCCCAGGTGCTTCATCTTCCGATTTCAGAAGTATCACTCCTGGATGTTGGTTTGCCCTTCACGCGGCAACCAAGACACATCAAAGAAATCAATGGATTGAGGGGTGAAAGCTATTCTCGCCGAAGTCAGAAAAGACTTCTCTACTTCTTCATGAAGCCATCATGGTAGTGGATGTGGTGGTGATGTGTCACAAACGAAACATGGCCAGGCTTGCCATGGAGATGAACGTTCTCAAAGGCGTCCGAATGCAATCCACCCATGTAGCCATGCACGCATCCAAGCTCGTACTTCTGGCAGCAGTATGCCTTCTTGTGTCTGGACCAACCATGTTGCCAGTTGTCATACCCTGCTGCGCAGTCAAACGGCTCTGCAGCTGGATGGGAGTGAGTTTCACAACCAAGTTGATACTTTCTGCAGCAGAAGGCCTTCTTCTTGCCTGACCAGCCGCGTCGCCATTTAGCATATCCTGCTGAACAATCAAATGGATCTGCATAGGATGGAGTGGAACCTCCGCCATGATCGTGATCACATCCCAGCTCATACTTGTGGCAGCAGTAATGCTTCTTGGCAGTTGACCAGGTCTGGCGCCAAGTGCTGTAACCAGTTACGCAATCATGCGCCGGGGGATGCGCGATGACATGCACATCGACAGGCGCGTCATCATGCTCACATCCAAGGTGAAAATTGCTGCAGCAGTGGGCCTTTTTCTTGTCCTCAGATGCCCCGCCTCCTTCCCTGTTAAAGACCTTTCTATTTGACAAGCAAAAGAAACTTAAACAGGTCAACCTAAATGAAGTGGCGGACAGACGAGAGTCAGACCAACCGGCGTGCCAGTTGGCCAGGCCAGCCTCACAATCGAAGGGCTCCGGCATCGGACAACCACGTCCGTAGCTCTTGCAACACCATTTCCTCAGCTCGCTCAGCTCGCTCAGCTCGTTGAACTGTTGGATTTCCCGACAAAAACGGCACGCTACCAGTAACTCATCCAGGCTGCTGCTTGGCTGGAGTCCACAATGTTTTCCAATGCTCATAGCCAGCTTTGCAGTCAACTGACTGTGGCGATGCTGTCCTGCAGAATGCACTGCATGCACCGCAGTCATGCCAACTGCGGTCGGCAAATCTTCTGAAGTCCTGCAACCAATATGCAGGGTATCACAGCAGTACTCCTGCTCAGATTCAGACCTGAGCAACGAAACCCAAGCTGCCTCTCACTCAAAAAAATGATCAAGCAAGCCAAGTCATTGCTGCAGGACAAGGAACCACTGGTCCTTTTCCGATTGCTTGCATGTGAAATGGCAACCTTTCCTTTCTCTGGCACAGCACCTCAGCTCCATAGAAAGGCTTTGAATATCTTGATATCTACATGACTTTCATTGAATCACCTGATCGTGAGTGTACATGAAGCGCATAGGGCCTCACGCGCCACACCATCTTTGCTGCCGTGCTACCATTCTCGCTTAACTGGAGACCACCCCCTGCACAGTCGCAAATGGATGACCTGCCCTGAAATGACGCGACAAGCATCCATCGAACTGGCCTCCGCCAGTTTGAGAAGCCGGCGGCGCAGTCAAAGTGTCCCGTTGAGTTGCAGCCAAGCTTCTCGTTATGACAACACCAGGCCTCAGTCTTAGAGTGACATGCGCCGCAATCTCTTGGCTTTGCGCGTTTCTAAAGCGCCACACCTTTTTGCCATCGGACCAACTCGAGCCAGCCTTAAACAGGAAACAGAAAGCCTGCTGCCAGCTGTTTCGGTACATGACTTCCCCAAAAAACGTAGGACGCCAGCAGAGCAATCAAAGGGCTTCGTGACATCCTGCCAGCGGCACAATTGCAAATTCTGTTTGAGCATCACTTGGCTACGCGCCTTTGAACAACCGTGGCGGTAGTGTGCGCAACACCACTTTTGCCTGCCTGGCAAAACTGCGCAAAAACTGCAGACACGGCAACTGCGTTGCAGCAGGAAGAAGCTGAATACTGCCACACTACATCAATGGAGCCAACATGCCATGTTCAGGAAGAACCTGAAAGGACTGTAGAACACAGACGTGTTGAAGCACTGTCGAAGATAACGCATACTAAACTTGAGAGTGCAACCTCTTGTTGATTGCTCATACTCCTGTGCGGCTTTACATCATCGTGATCCAATCCAGCCTTCTGACCACTCCCGGATGTCCGCATCGTCACCCTGCACTTCTCTGACTGTTGACTGTCGACATCACCGGTCAAAAGCCCAGGCTTTCTTACATCCTGCATCGTACCATTGCCTAAAGGTATACCGTGCATCACCATGACAACTCTGCCACTGTTGAGGGATCGCTCTTGGCACGTGATGCACGTGACGTAGCTTCGTGACAGTCATCATCCACATCCAATGGTGCATCCCCATGCTTGCCCGGTCCCGCAACATGTCAATCCAGCCTTGCAGCTGTATGGCGCAGAGTAGAGGGGGCAGCCAACGCCGTAGTGCAGACAGCACCAATCTTGTTGGTCCTGAAAGACCAGTACAACAAACCGTTGCCAATATTGTGGCTGGACTTTTTCATTAATCAAGAAGGGCACGACGCGCTGAATCGGCCCCAGACAAGAAACAGCAGCACAAGCTGTTAAAGCCCAAATCTCCCTGCGGTCACAGGACTCAAAACCAAGGTCAGCCCGTCCTTTTCCCAAGTGCTCGTCTCGTTCTCTGTGGTTGTGTTGCAGCTGTACGTCTTGGGGCACCCCTGTGTCAAGAAAACTATTGCCAAAGCTCTGCTCATGAGCGCCGGACAACTGTGACCAGCATCTATGTAATGAATGGATTTAAGGACTTGTTATCCACTAAGTGGAGTCATTGGGTTGCTAGCTGGGCTAAGCAACTCGTGTCGGGTGCTGCTTGTCTAAAAAGTCTCACTCGCAACTTCTATCCGCCTTGCCCACTGTCTTGCAGCACCACTCTTTCTTCTTCTTGGTCCACTTGTTTTGCCAGTCGTCGAAATCTGCCTGGACATACCGTGGACTATCACACTCCCAAGAGCACCACACACAGCAACACCATGCACACAGGCAGAGTGCGAAGTACAAGCACATGGCAAATCAAAAGATTGAATTGAAAGGTTGCATGCATCCATCTGTTCGATGCTGAGCTGCCGTGCAGCTATAGCTCACCACTTTGCAGCCCATTTGGAAGTGGGCGCAGCAATAGGCGCTTTTAGCAGCAGACCAAGTCTCGGATGACGTCTCAAAGCCTCCACGCATTGCAGCTACGTCTACCAATCCATCAACCCAGGCAGACGTGAAGATTTAAGCAGGCCTTGATGACAATGGTAGACTGTACAAGCTCGACCCTCCTGGTGGCAGCAGGCGTCCTGGAATGCTGCTTTCGATCAAGCATCGGCCGTCCAGCAAGCAAGAGTCGTTGCAGAGCAACCGAAAGGCCTGCTTTGCGCTGCTCCAAGCAGTTGCCCAATGAGAGTAGCCAACATCGCAGTTGTAGTGTACAACCACATGATGATGGATGATCACCTCGGTTCGAACCAACCGAATCACCCGCCTGGTGCTGGAAACCGTCACAGTTAAGATTCCCAGGAGCATGGCAAGCAGAAATAAATTGCACTGGGGTCTGTCAAAAAGAAAGATTTTTGTCTGATCTTGGACAGGCGTGCCTGAGGACCTGAGGACCAAGCAGAATCACTGCAGTGGATGCCGGGAATGCCGCAGCACCAACTGTGCTTCTGCGAGCTCCACGTCTGGCCAACGGTGACACTATTGTCATGTATCTAGTACTCACACTGCATCTCAAGGCCTGGGGATGTCCAGTGCAGTCCATGGGGACATTGCTTGCATCAGACACCTGCCACTCTGTCAATGCAGGGTGTTGCTACGCCTACAGCATTTAATCCAGCAGACCTGTCGAAGAATGACAACATAAACGCTTGAAGACCTGGTGTTTGCAAGCCCTTTGGTGCTTGCACATGCGGAGCCTCCACACTGTCCCCCATGGATGAGTACGGGATGGCTCGAAACTCCTCATGTGAGGACAAATCTTACTGACATTCAGGAAACGGTTTCAATAGAATGACGTTTGGCTTAGCTTCGCCAGCACCAAACGGAGAAAGTTGCCCAGCAGCATGGACCTTGATGTCTTTTCGCTGCAGTACGCATCTCACATCGAAAGCTGTGACAACGAGAAACAATACTTGGAGGTGCGGTGTGTTGTCCTTTCATGCTAAAAGCCGCAAGCAATTAGCCAAGCTTCCGCATCCGGCCAAGCTTGAGATATTCCCGGCTCCATAGCAGGCTCCGCGGTGTCTGTCACAGCTCCAAGCCCTTCTAGGTCTCCACTGTCCTGGCTAGACAGCAAGAGCTGAAGGCCCATCTTGGTCATTCGTACTTTGTACTTTCGTCGTATTGTGGCACCCATCCCGGGCTTTATACAGCCTAAGACCACAGAAGCGTTGTTATGTTTAATTGACTGGATTCCAGCGGCATGTAACTCAGCTAAGCTTCAGAGGTGATGCCCCTCTGCAGTACGTACTGGAATGACTACTGAAATTCACTGCTTTATACTGGTCGTACACACATGGACATCAAGGACCGGTTTCGCTGGCTGGGAGGGCATGTTCCTTGCAGCTGATTTCAATATAACTGCTTCCCAGCTTCCGAACTATCATCTGCCACCATAGGCACACCATCCGACGCATCTGTGATGCCCTGAACAAGAGCTATCGAAAATCGGAAATGTTCGGAATTGACAGCGTCTGTAAGGTCAGGGCGCCAACATTGCCGTCCAAATCCTACGAGTCATGGGCAAAGGCTTACAACCAAGAGTGAAGCAGGTGCTGGCACCATGCAGCTCCTCAACGAAGTTGGCGTGAGGAGCCATCATCTCTGGATAATTGAAATCAGCCATCTGTGTGTCCGCGGCCTCCGCACTTGAAACATGGATCCAAATGTGTGCTAACTTCCCGGCCCGCAACTGGCTCTTCACCGGTCCGCAGGACACGACATGATGCGCCATCATCACAATAACTCTCCCCTAAATCGCAGCTTTGATTGTCATCAGCGGTGGTGGTGGTGGTGGTGGTGGTGGTGGTAGTAGTGGTGGTAGTGGTGTTGGTGTTGGTGGTGTTGGTGGTG
>CAJNIZ010012514.1:54166-99954 GCA_905231905.1 Symbiodinium pilosum | reverse complement strand
GGTATATGGAGATCTTATTATAACACATCCAAGGCCATATTCTATCTACTTCAGGGGGACTATAGACTCCAAACTGGCCTTTGGTTAGCTGGCAATGACGGAATGGAAAAGAAAATGTGTTCTATGGACTACTATTAGGATCCATTCCTGCATTCCTAGCTAAGCCAAGGCCAGTGAACCCTAAACCGAGGCCTGTTGCTTTCATTGCCATAGTCCGGACAGCCTCATGCTATGTCTACATGACACCCGGAAGACTGGAATTCAAGCCTAGGGGTTTCGAGCTCAGGGTTTTAGTACCTTCCGGCTGTGTGCTAGGCCAGATAAAGAATCGTTTAGGTACCTAGAAACCTTCCTTGGGAATTGCAGCCTTGCCTTCATGACAAGTTGCCACGCCAGAACTCATATTCCCAAGCGACATGCTCCTTTCTCCTCTCTCATTGTCGAGCAGCCTCGACCAAACACAACCCCTTGGAGAGTCAGGCAGGCTTTGTAAGTATACTTCTAACCCCTGTAAGCAATGTAGCAACCTGAGCTATCCCCGATGATTATGTTACCTACTAAGGCCTCCTGGCCCTCCAAGTAGACTCCACACAGTCTTAGTTTCCCCCCTTTACCCTGAACCCTACACTCTATATCAAGTATGTGGTGCTGCCACAAGCCTTCCTCGAATCAAATGGAAAAGCATAAGCAAATGGGCTCTGGGTTTAGGTAAGGGCTATGTACCGTAGGGGCCTAACTACTTACCAAAACGATTTTGAGGTTGATGTGCCAATACTTCAATTATACAAGGAATCTAGAACCAGAATATTGCTGACTTTTCAGGCTTCTTCGTTACCCCTCGTTTGACAACACCCCCCCCCCTTCTGTGCTGCGCAAAAGAAAGGATCTGCCTCCCCTTGGTGCAGCCGGATACCCTTCCGAAACCTACATGAGCCGCAGCTGTCAACAAGCCTACAGAGGTATACAGGGTTAGGGGAAAGTGGAAAATGAAATTGAAACCTTGGTCTTCTCAGAGGGGGAATAGGCATATATATATATGCATATATACATATGTATATATACAGCGGTGTCCATAAACAAGGTCCCACCCTCCCCGCAATAAGATGCCATACTACTGCATTAACCTTACTAATGGAGACCCCTAAAACGGCACCCCTAGATATGAGAAAACGTAAACGTTACAAAAACAAGTACCTATGAATCCCGTATAGGGCCTTTAAAAGAACTTCTATTGGCCTCGCGTATGGAGCTTAGGAACCACAAATAATCCCTTCCCCTAGTATCCCCCCCAGGGTGTAGTGTAGGTTTTGGGATCTACTGTCAGGGCTTGGCATTTCGGAGAAGGGTTTATGGGGTTGAGGATTTGGGGTTAATCTTCGGGTAGCTCTTATGTACCCCACCCTGTAATAGTGGTATAGTCGCTATACAAGAGGACCCTCATATAGTTAGTATTATGCCTCACAGTCACCCAAGATCTGCTGCTAGCTTTTAGGCACAGCCAAAATGGAGGGTTCCTAAAATTCGGGGGTACCCTTTTGGGGTTCCCAAAAACAGGATTACAGTATATTACAGTAGATTTGGGTCTATCTTGGGGTCCCCTGATTTAGGAAAACTACCAAATCCTGCGCTGCCATGTTTTTTAAGATGGAGTTAGCCTCCTCAAAATAGCAAAATGTTCATTATAAAGGTTATGTTAGGGTTATACAGGTGTTCTATAGGGGCTGTACTGAGGAAATATTGGAGTTATGTTGGGGCTCTATGGGGGCTAGATAAGGGGTTCTATTAGGGTAACCTAAGGGGTTCTATTAGGGTTACTTAAGCTGCCTATTCGGGGCATATATTGGGTTCTGTAGGGATCCTATACGGGGTTCTGTAGGGGTTATATCGGGGTCTGATCCAATGATTTCGAGGTATGCCGCAACAAGAATCCTTGCAGCACAGTCTCTGCAAACATCCGCATGAGTCATGCCCCACGTGTATAAGCCCCGACAGAGCCTTGCGCAGGCGGCCAGTTATACCCCTAATTGAGGAGCATACTCCCATGATTGTCGGGGTTGTATCATCAATGAGAAGAGATTTTCGGAGTTGAGGTCATTGTTATCGCCGTTTGGGTGCGGCACGCCCTGAAACCTCACGGTCTGGATTGCAGGTCCAAGATTTGGGGCAAAACCCTTGACAAACTGCCAAGAACATGGTCTTTGAGCCTTGCGTCAAACAGCGTTTAGAATTACAGAACCGAACACGAAACCCATAGAACTTGCGTGCGCCCCACATATATCCCTCAAGTCCTAAGCCTCGAAACACCTAACCCCTAAATTTCCTGAAGCTCGACACCACGAAACTGTAAACCCTAAGCCTCAGAGGGAGCACCTCAATTTCAAGGAAACTTCTGGGCATGCGCCACTATGGGCTGGTAGTTGTGCAGCTTGGTCGCTTAGGGGGTTTACGGGATTAGGGTGGGGAAGTAGTTAGACGACTTCGGGTTCACCGGTGCAAAACAAGGTTAAGACGTTGGTATGTAGAGGCTTATGAAGAGTGAGTAGAGGTCCAAGGTTTAGGCTTCTAGCAGAGGGCTGAAAAATGTCAATCAAAATCCATTGTTGCTACTTTGGCTGCTTGGCTATTCTCATCCCCCCAAAACGAACATGGAATGCCCTATGTTGAAAGGATTGTGGCTCTACAACTGGCCCATTGCCAGGATGTTTAGCTTGCATGTCAGATTGGGTTCAGGTAGTTCTTGAGGCACTGACGTGGGAGTCTCCAGGCTTAGGATTAGTGGAGCTCAATACCCCCTACTTAAAAAAAATCAACGTCCGACGAGACAGGGATCCTAGTCCCAGCATCATGTGAACTATACTCTAAAATAAAGAGGGTTAAAAAGGGAATGGGGGAGTACTAGAGGGGTTAATAAGGGGGATACGAGGAGTTCAGACTATAGCTCCCTTCCGCATTTGTTCTGGGCTCTTAGGCCAGGGTATCTTATTTAGAGATGTCTTCCCCACCGCCCTAGACTTGAACTGGGCTACAGCTTCAACCCTCAACCCTGGTCCCTAAAAAACTCCAGCCATGAACAGTTTGCTGGAGTCGTTAGCTTGCGAGGCCTCTTGCCCGGCAAGTGGCAAGACCTGAAACGTGACCAACCAGCAATAGTGATTGCCAAGCTTCTTATGGCCTACACGCATGGCTTTTTCTGTCTTTCTGTCAGAGGCATAGGAGACATGTAAAGGATGGAGGCTTCTTGAGTGGACGAAAACGTTGACGTCAATAAATACTCCAAAGCTTGGAAAGCGATAACACACTCACCAGCTTTCCATTGACCAGTAGCCCAGACAACAAATGAAGAGCGTACGTCTCATACAGATTCCCATAACAAAAGACCCTACATCAAATACGGGTTCCCATAACACCGCCATTAGTGGCAGCGGGACCACCATACCACAACCCTCAACCATAGCCGCTACACCCAAGAACCAACCCTACCTACAATCTCAACCCCAAGCCCTAGACTTTCAACCCTAATCCCTAAACCGTCCTCCTAGGAGGGGCGTTTTCAAAAATCACCCTTAGACCCTAAACCTTAAACCTACCAAAACCTACTTTCTTTGTAGATTTCCTATAGATTCTGTATTAGGGATTATAATAGGGCCCTACAAACCCTAAACCCTAACCCTAAATTTTAGTCCCTAAACCTTAAGCCCCAAACCCTAAACCTAACTCCTAGTCCCTAAACCTTAAGCCCCAAACCCTAAATCGATGGTCCCAGGATGACTGACAATAAGATCGCAGAGGCCGAGCTCCTCCTCATCGATGAGCTGAAGCATTGGAAGGCTTGCTTTTAGCTTCGATTTGGGCTATAGTCTATAGGGTTTAGGGTTTAGGGTTTAGGGTATAAGCTCCTTAAAGGGGGTTCTATAGGGGATTCTGTAGGGTTAATTAGGGCTAAGAATGAAAGGGTTTGGGGGTCAGGGTTGACGGTTTAGGGATTGATGAATTGAAGCATTGCAAGCTGGGTTTGAGGCTTAGGGTCATGTATTGCTCTGAGGGTTATGTAAGGGTTATATGGGGTATGTCGGGATATTTGGAGTTTTAAAGTTGAGGGTCTAGGCATTGATAAGCTGAAGCATCGGTAGGCTAGGGTCTCAGGATTTTGGTTTATTTGGCTTTATGAGCTTTACTGTTATCTTAGCACTCTACATTGTTTTTGGGTTAGGCGTTTCTGTATCATAGGTGCCAAATTATAAAACTTACATCCTCAGCAGGGTTGCTAAGGGCAGCCTAGATTCATTGCCCTGATTACCTACTATCATTGTTCCTTTTACTGCGACTATTAGTGCTATTGTACTTGTTTTTACTACTCTACCTATTACTGCCATTATTATTACTATTCTCGGATAGGGTATGTAGAGTTTAGGGTGCAGGAACTAATGACCCGAAGCAATGGAAGGTTTAGGGTTTAGGGTAAGGCGTCAAGGGTATATCAGGGTAGGGGTGACATGGGCGTATATTGGGATAGTTAAGTGTAGGGTTGTGAGGATATGGTAACCGCAGTTACGTGGTGCTTTTGATGGGTTGTACCTACTAATTAGGGAGCTGCAAAATCAGAAGGCTCGGTTCAGGTTCTTCTGTAAACGATAGACCCTAAATTCCAAACATGTATAGCGATAATATCTGGCTAACAGAAGGGTTTCAGGAATACAGGCCTACCTAAGTGTCCAAGTACCCATTTTTCAGTCCTTGGTATTTAGGTTATAGTTTGGGGTTTAGTCTTTAGTGTTGTCCTACAGCTTGTGTGCAACTATATAAGCTTCAGGCCAGTCAGGGAAGCAATGTTAGGGCGGGGGCTTTCTCAAGGCTCCCGAGTTAGCGCCTCTGAAGCTTAAGACTGGGTTGCTGTTGAGGAACTTAAATTAAGTTACTATATTGGGGAAACCCCATTATTTACTATGTATACCCATTATGGTACCTTAATTTAAGTTCCATAACAACAACCCAGAAGATTGTGTAGTGAAGGTTTAGAGTGCGACGCCTCAGCTCCAAGGTCCAAGGGGGCAGCAGCATCAGTAGAAACACAAATTATAGCAATGAGTTGCGATACTAGTCGCAGCGGTATAGTCCACCCTCAAGTAGATTGAATATGGGGTCTATGGGGATCTTACTATAATATACCCAAAGCCAGATTCTATCTACTTAAAGGGGGATTATAAATCAAAGAAAGAAGGCTGTGAGGTCCACGGAGCCCAACGCCCCTTCACAGCTTCAACGGGAGCGACCGTCAGAACAGGGACAACAAAAGCAATTGTACATGCTCAGATATGCCTTCCAAGAAAAAAGGGGAACAATCAAGGCTGATGTTGGGCCTACTTGGGTCACCAAAGAAACTGGCACTTCAGGATGCCTTTCAAGGTTATGTAGGGACTATAAAGGGGTTGTGGGGATTCTATAGGGGCCGAAGCCTAAACCAATTGTACAGGGCTTGGGGATTTCCGATTCGTGACATAAAAAAGCGGTTGGCATACTTCACGCGGGACCTTACTGGCGTCTAGAGATAATACCTACTTGTTTTTTGGATTGTTGGGGGATAACTGCACTTTGCGCCTGTAGTGCGATGTATCACTTGTCTCTCTTCCCTGGTTCTGATTAGTATTAGTGATTTGTAGACACTGGGAGTCAAAGCTCAGTTTGCGCAAGAGGTACCGTTTGTGGTCGTGCGAAACAAGCTCGACGTGGATATTGAGCCCCTTGGCATGCGAACAGCCGTAGTCACAAAAAGGCAATCATCCAGGAGACCCCACATGAGCTACAGTCTAAACTCCTTAAATGGGGTTACACAGGGGATTATATAGGGGACCACTGCAGGGCTTATGCAGGGGGATACTATGGCTCGCATGCTCAGGAACCCTCTTTCACCATTGTAAAGTTTGGCAGGGGCATATTTTCGGTGCAGCGTGCAGAGATTGTGAACCAGCTAGGTGCATTCTGAATTCCGCAACATGACAGATTTGGTTTGGGTACGGCCCCCAGTCATCAACAGCTGGATGGTATTTACAATATTCCTATGTAGAGGCCTTAAGATGACCCCTAGTACAGATTAGGTGGACCCCCACTCTGAATTTTGGTATAGAAGGAATATAAGAGGACGCCAATATAGTCACCATTATCCCTTATAGTCACTATTACCGGGTGGGGGGGTCCACCTAAATTATAGACGGTTATCGGGTGGGGGGCAGTACCCCAGGTTTGGTGTTATTGGGACGATGGATCTCAAGAAGTACTTATGCTGCTGTTTTACTTCGCCTGCAGAAAGCCAGAGGGCAAAACAAACCAAGTCACAACTAGGGTTTAGTGTTAAGGTAATATCCGATTGGCCCTTGTGACTGTAGATCTTGTCCCTTAACCCTTAGCCTCAGGCCTAAACCTAATCCTGTTTACGAAGAACAGGTTTAGATGGCCGCCTACTGCGTTATGGAAGTGAGTGCACCTCTCTCTGCCTAGGTATGCATGTTACTGTAGCAATAGTTATCTCCCAGGATATATACAGATTAGACTTTAACATCAGTGCTTAGTGTGTGTGGGGTCTAGGTATGCGCAAAGCAAAAATCAGTCTTTATCTATAGTAAAAGTATGCCTCAGCCACAGAAGCAGCGGAAGGCTTCAGACAATGCTTCAGCTCTAGCTAGGCATTTGTCAACAGATTCCTGTACAACTGCCTCTAGAGACCCAAGTACTCTTCCTCGTACCCCTTTGGTGTCTGAATTCAATAGGGCCCCGGTCTTCCGAAACACCAGAGTGAAGTACCAACACCTAGGCCCTTACCTTACTGGTGGTTAGTAGGGCAGAAGGGAATATGTTCCATAAACCCCTAGGTAATGCGTTCCCTTGTTGCATACCAACCCCCAGTAAGTTGCAGTCGGGTTCAGGGCAAGGAATCTGGGTGACAAGCAGAGTTTCTCAAAAAAGCTACACTTGTGAAATCCTCAGTCAATAGGGTTTCAGGTTTTGGGTTTAGGAATTATCCTGGATGGGGGAAACCCCTGACATCTGAACCCCCTGAGCCCTGCCTGTCCCAGCGGCGTGCGCAGCCTTCCCAGCCCTGCAACCATGCCCGCCCATCCTGAACCCCAACTCGGAGGTCGTGGGCTGTGAGGGGGTTCGGGTTTAGGGTTCAGGGTTCAGGGTTAGGCTTTGGTAGGGGAAAAAGTGCACCAAAAGAGTTTGCAAGCAGAAAGGCTCTTAGCCTACCCTCAAACCCACTTACAAGTGCCAATTTGGACCTGCAAGCCCGCGAGCCCATTCCTGACACCTAAGCCCTTAGCCTAAGCCCTTCATACCGTACCTGTGTATATACATAAAATGTGCATATGTATGTGTATAATATATATATATATATTTCTCTCTATCTATCTATCTATCTATCTATCTATCTATCTGCCTGTTAAAGCCCGAAGTTTGCATGTCGTGTTCCATTTTTTCCCTCTGATTCTCCTTTTTTTGGATTATAGCTGGCTTGGACCCACAAACCCTAAACCATTCGCGCTAGACCTTAAAGCCCTAAACTAAGAGACCCAGAGACCCTTGGTGGAGAGGGTTCAACTCCTTGGTCTTTAGGGTCCCCCTTCATCTAGAGCCCGTGGGGGTACAGCCCGAGCGCGCGCCCTCGCCTAACACACCCTAATGCCTAAACTCGTATCCCTAAACATTAAGCCCTTATCGCTAAACCCCAATCCCTCCCTGATCCCTAAACCCTGGACCCTTCTTCTGGGCCCTTCCAGGAGGGAATTTATGGCCGAACAGCTGGTATGGGATGCCAGAGGCTACATTGCAGCTTTCCGTTTCAGGATTTAGGCTTTATAGGGTTTTAGGGTTTACGGCTTTCGGGTTTGGGGTTTTGTCATGAGAGCCTGTATCCGAGATAGCTCTGCTTGCTCTGGCGGGTGCACAAGAACCCCAGATGGAAAAAGGGGTTTTGACTGGCGGACACGCAATGCCACAGAGTATCCTCAGTTCTTTAGAGGCAGGTTTGAGCCTACTTTCCAATTTTGTTACCGGTTTCCTATACGACCCTTATAAAGCCGTAAGATTCCAAACCCCTAAATTCCAGCGTAGGCACCTTAGGGTTTCGGGCTTAAACTGTTCGAGTCGTGTTTTCACAGCATCACTGTCAACATCAGGCTTGGCATCTGGGTTTCAGGGCTGCAAGGTTGTTGGTTTGGGGTTCCTGCGGTTCATGCTCAGAATGTTGCAAGACGTTGGGTTTAGGGTTTAGGGTCGGTATACTAGAATACCAGACTTCCCGATTTCGATTGCACTTAGGGTCCTGCAGAATGTTCAGTAACAAGCATATCTACATCGGTGCTTCTCAGAACATTAGAACATATCCCTATAAACCTCGAAAGGGGCGCCGCAATCCCTGTGTCATTCTCATATATCGCTAGGGTGCCTTAGCGCCGACCCCACCACTTCAAGAATTCGCCAAACAATTAGTCGTGGACATTAAGTATCCTGCGTGACCTTATTATGCTAGAACGCTGTGATTCTCAAGGCGTCCGGTAATTGGGGTCATGCAGGATTTTTCGTATCAACGGTGTGGTGGCCAGGCTTCAAGGATGGACTCGACGACAGCGTCAGGGCAGAGATCCTTTGCGACACAATCGCCAGTGCTTGGGCCCCCAGCTTCTCTACTTAGAGATCCATGGGTACTTATAAGTGGGGCTAGAATTGCTCCCAGATGCGGCTATATCTAGCTTCACGTACACTTGACAAAGGGCCCCAATGATGTCTAATCAGCCATAATTACCATGCATCATGCATGGGTGAGGTGGGTGGGTAGGCCTCAGAAACGGCCTCATCCAGGGCTTGTCCTGGACTTCGTGCTGCTGCAGTCTTAGTTTGGGAGCGCATTAGGTTTTTAGGAGTTTCTCATTATGTTCCTCATAAGAATCCCACAATCCCTTTGGTCCCCAAGGGCCATCTTTCTTCAATCCTATATGATCCTTAAACTCCAAACCCGAAACGCTAACCCTACAAATCCTAAACCCTAATCCTAAAACACTGACCCCAAAACCCGAAACCCGAATCCCTAAACCCTAATCCCAGCACCCTAATCCCCAAGCCCTCATCCCAAAACCCTAATCCCTAGTCCCAAAACCCTGATAGGCCAGAAACGACATGTGGATCATTCTCACTATGGGCCCTTTATGGATATAGATTATTTTACGGCGCCTAAGGTTGAGGGGCACCAATATGGGACCCTTATTTTGGGAACTACCCAAGCCCTAAACGCCTAGGCCCCTAAACGACATGTGGATAAGGTCAAGGAGGACCTGGCCGAGCTTTACAATGTCGAACGCCTTCGCCTGAGTTCAACAGTCATGGTAACGGGACCCAGGGTTCAGGGCTTAGGGTCTAGGGTTCAGGGTTCTGGATTTATGGTTTAGGAGTTTAGGTTGAGGGCTTAGGCTTCCGGGTTCAGGATTTAGGGTACAGGGTTTGAGGTGTAGGATTTTGGGTTTAGGTTTGAGGTCGTAGGGTAGATCGAGGGTTTCTGGTTTAGGCTGCAAAGCCTCCTCCAAACTAGTGTGATCTAGCAAACTAGCCTTTCAGATAAGATCCTGCAGTTACCTCAGCTTCAGATCTATGCCGATCTGTTGTTCTGGGATCCAGCTATCAGGTCTAGTTTGCTGGAACGTTTGTACGAACAAAGACGCAGATGTTGCCTAGTAGGCGGCCCTTCCGGATTAGACTTGCCGAAGGCTCATCGATACTTACCTCGGGTTTAAATGGTGGGAAGCTTTCATCATTTTTCCAATGACAAACATACACGAGGTCTTTTTAGCCCTGCTGAAATCCCTAAACCCGAAAATCAACCCAAAAAATTGCAACTGGGCCCACCTCAGCACCAGCCAAGCCAACACTGAAGTCCGAGGCATGTAGGATGGAGAATCCAATGGAAAAGAAAAAGGACAAACAAATGGAAACCAAAGGTCTCTTGAAAGGGTTGTATAGGGGTGATGTAGGAAGTTTTTTTAAGGTTCTGCAGCCCGAGGCATCTACTGTATATCCACTCGGCGCGGGTATCGCAAGCTGCGCTGGCCTTAGCAAAGCCAAACTTACTGGTGCTCAAGGGAAGCGGGGGAGTGCATTGCTACCTTACACCGGGTGCACAGGGATAGTTGTAGGGATGTAGGTCCCCACTGCCGCTTAAGCACCTTAAGCTAACCCTGACCCTAAATCCTACACCCGAAAAATCCTCTTTTACGCGACTTCCTCACTCCCCCTCAACTACCAGTTAACGAAGCCGTGTGTTGAGCTGTGCAGGGGTCATGCTTGTCAAGCCGTACAAGACGCAGTTCTGTTGCCTAAGTCCTGGCTGCATATTCTTCGCCAAGAATGAGAACCCCGAAGGTATATATGCTGCGTGCATGTATACATACGTAGATATATACACACACCTGGAGAGGATTGAATCAAGTGAACAGGTTTGTATCATCGTTGCCCCAACCACTTAGCGTTGGCTTCCAGCCTCAAGGGTACGTATCTTAACTGAGAACCTCTTTCAATACGGTTTCCTGCTGGGTGGGTCAACCAGTTTGGGGTTTGGGGTTGAGATTTTGGTTCTTTGCTAGACGCAGCTAAGTACCCGACAAGGACCCTGTTGTTTTCCAAGGGTAAAAAGGACTAAGCTAACTTAGCAACCAGGTGAAACTAACTTGCATAGTGCTTGCCTTCCCTAGCTGACCCCAAGATTAGTTGGCAGCCTGATTTCGGCCAGAGGCCCCGGGATTCTATAAGCACTCGGGGCGCACATGCCCAGCCAGACCAGTTTGTTTGATGCATTCTTATTTAGCTTGCTTGTCCAGCTGGGACTCTACATCGTAGTTTTGTCTAATACAAAGCACCAGCTTAGCCGTGGGAATATGGGATTTCTCTATAACTGGAATTGGGTTTTGGGGTGCACAAGGCGTTTAAGCACCTGATACTGGTACCGACTTATTCAGGCGTCTGTCTAAGTGAGGCATTCCCAATCAAGTGCTATGTTCTACTGAAGAGCATAGACCCGGTTGGCCGGGTCACGCTTGAGGGTTCCATATCTCCACTGCCTTACCGTAAACCTTAAATCCCAAATCCTAAACCCCATATAAGCCCTAGATAATCCCCTATTAACCCCTATATAGAATCCCCTATATAACCCCTATATACCCCTATATAATCCGTGAAACCCTAAAGTACGAGGTATTCTGTGGATTGGTGCTGGAATTTTCTTCAATGCCAAAGTTTTACACCTTGACACTAAGGACAACAATGGTTCAGGGTTTAAGGTTTAGGGGTATTATGCTGACTTAAGCCCGAAACCCTAAATACCCATAGTTAATGTGGTAACCCAGCTTAAGTTCCTTAACAGTAACCCAGTAAAAGCTTTGTCCATGCGGAGGTTCGACTACGCCGCCCTAGATGAAGACCTCCGAAAGACCATCCAGATGCAGCTGAGCTCCATTTGACTCGGTGGAGAGTTCGGGGTTCGAACGTGCCTCGCACGTAGACAGCGCATTTCCTGATATTTTCTGTGTCTCCCACGAACTCACATTACATCTTCAGATGTTGACCACAACCATATTTTCTCAAAACAGAGTCCCGGAGGGCATCCTGGGGAGTTCTAAGTTCCCAATAAATTAAGGGCTGGAAGCCCTAAACCGGGCATGATTGCAGATCATATATGGTAGTTTCCCAAAATAGGGAGACCCCAATAAGATGGACCCACAACTATTATACAAGGACCACCCAAAAAGGTAGCCCTATTTTGGGGAAGCCCCCATATGGATTATGTAAAGATAGTCTCAATTTGGCGCCAGTCCGACATCTGACTCGGATTGCAAGATATGACAGATGCTAGGCGCCCCAAATTTGAGTTCAAGGACATGGAAAGACCTCAGGAAAACATTGCGTAGGAATCCATCTTCGCATCTTCAGATAGTCCTGGTGAAGCTGCTTCAGTACCTTATGGCATCCCCATAACACATCAACCTGCAAATGCGCCATATTTTTCCGACATGTCTTCAATTTCCCACACACTGACAATCCGCAAGCCCCAAGCTCCCCAACCATACCCACAGCACCGTATGTTAGGGTTTTCAATTGAGGGTTCAGGGTTCAGGGTTTAGGAAACGGAGCCTGATCCCAGGCAAGAGCGAGGATGTGGGGCAGGATGCACGTGACCATGTACTGTTTATGGGTTAGGGCTTGGTGGCTACTTTAAAGACAGCGGTCCCTAAGCAAAACAAAGATGTGGTGGATCATAATTTCTCGGTGCATAAACGGGAGACTGCTCTTTTTGCAGATGCATCTCCTAAGCTTGGAACCCTTCAGCAAGCCAACCTAATTTTCAGAAGCACCCAAACAGAACAACGTATTTTGCATGTCTCTTCCCAGCTCAGAAATTAGATTCCTGGTTGCCATGCCCTTAGGCCAAACAGAGCGCCCCACAGCATAGGACATTTAGTGCCGCAATGGCCCTCGTGGATTTAATCTTCCAGAATGTGCACCTATGATCAATGGAGTCTTTGATGTGGACAGGTTTTCATGCTCATTACTACCCATTTCAGCCGCAAACCCGTCAACCCATGAGCCCCAAACCTTAAACCTGAAATAGTAGCATCCATTTTCCTTTCCATGATTCTTATAAAATAATTGCTATATAACCCCCATAGAACCAAGCCCTAAACTTCTCTACGCCTCAGGCGATGTGAGCCCGCCGAGGCAGCCGAAGCACAGGAAAAACAAGTTGACAGCAAACAGCCTGCCGCGCTTCCTCCATGACTTGGCCGGAGCATCCTTTCGCAGAGGTTCAGGGTTTAGGGCTTTGGATCATTCTTTAGATAAGGTTCCTTGAGACTAAGTAGGTATGTTACGAACCACGAAGTGTGTTCTGTAATGGTTGTCCAAGGAGGCTATAGCATATTCCCTGGTTTTAGCTTGGGTTTCCTAACTAACCTACGCATGAGTTTTTAGTTCGTGGCTGTGGGTTTGACCCTAAGCTGTGACCCCTAAATACCTACGTAAGCCCTCATCCCCAAAACTCCTAAACCCCAAATCGCAGGATGTTCAATGTGGGCTCAGGGTGCAGCATCACTTGTGGATTGCAATTAGCGTGCTGGCGAACAGAGGGAGAATTGCAGTTTAGGGCTTAGGGTTTGATTCTCCCCCACCCCAGAAGTGGGGTTTCCAAAAATAGCTGGGGGGCCCCTCTACCTTGTTATAGAGAGTGCCCAAAACAGGAACTGCTAGTGTAGGGAACCCCAAGTTTCGTTGAACTTCCAGCCCTGAAGCCCTAACCCCATCCCAGCTCACTAATGCATTATCCCTTGGCCCTAAGTCATTACTGCTGGGTACTCGCTCGTTACACTAGGACTCCAGATGGCCTTTGGGGCTCCTAGTAGGTGTTACTTACAGACTCAGAGCAGAGCCCCAGGGTTGTAATGTAGCACCAGGGTACAGGGGTAGTTGAATAGGGGCAACAATTCCAAAAGTCGCCCAGGCACTGAACCAGGTGTTTACTTGGCACCGTTGCCCAGCTACCGCTTGGCTGTAAATCGTTTGAGGGCTCCTTTGAAAGCACGATGCTACGGCCGAGGCTCACTTTCACAGCAGGTGGAGGTTGAGACTAAAAATGTTGTGGTCTAGGTTCGAGGGCTAACCAAACTTGTGCGTCACAGGTGTATGATGCCCCAGTGATGGGTGGCTTAGGTTTTAAGGGGATGTGAAAATCATTATATATGGGTTATAGGGGCCTAAACCGCGACCAAATCCCCTTGTGGCAATCCACCCTCCCCTTGTGATGACACAAAGTATTTCCAATACCATACCTCTACATGTATACACATATACTCAAAGTCATACACATACACACACCCACACACTTCGTACACATGCGCATAACCCGTGTGTATATGTGTATGTACACCTACATATATATATATGTGTGTGTGTATACAGACACACACATATATGCTTTTCTTTTTTTAAGGTGGAGGGATGTGTGACCAGCGTGCGCTCAGTGTCTGTGCATATCTTGTCCAACCTTGCTCAAGCCCTTGGCTTCGTCCAGAACTGGCTCCAGGGTCACTCTTGCGCCAGACTACGATGATCAAGGGCACATAAAGTGCCGTCTCAAAATCCAGGTTCCTGTTTGGGCGTAGAATTGCTATGTCACAAAAAATGGGGAGAAAGGTGATCTTGCCATTTTTATTGGTGGTATCGTAGAGAGGATGTTGGGGTTGTCCTGTAGCAGTGTGCAGGGATCCCGATTTTGATGCAGCACACTCCCGTAGGTATTGGTTAAAGCTTTGAAGCTGTGTGGCAGGCGTGGCCAGAAAACGTAGACATGCCTGCCCCAACCACATCGGAATCTTGTGCTTCCCAGAACTTCCGCGCACAAGTCTCAAGGACAGGTATCTTCTGCTCAAGGTGTTATAGGATGTTGAACCATGCTAAACTCTGCATGCGTAGAAGGCCTCGTGAACCCTAGAACCTGATTCCCACATATCCCTTTGCACCGCCATAGCTATAATTCTTGCATGCCCATACATATCCCGTAGCCTCCCTATACGTAGATCGTGCATGTTCTGGGAAGCCCACCGTCTGTGCGCGGTCACAACTTTCGGGCCACAAGCCGAGCGACTCAGCGAGTCGCGCTGTGGCTGCTCAAGCGTTTTACGCTAGGTGATTCATTCGGGGTACTTCTTTTTGGGGTTTAGGGTTCAGGGCGGCTCTGTTAATGCAATGCCGCAAGACCCTACGTACCTGATACTTGTGGAATTCTGGCATTTAGGGTTTCTGCTACTTACTGAGTCAGACACTCTGTAGACGTCATTTTAAGGACCTTCGGCCCTGGTGAATGGTCGTCGTGACCACAGGGTTTCTGGCTAAGGGTGATAGACCTAGGCAGCATTTAAGAGGCAAGAGAAGACATGTCTTGAGGGTCCATGTACCCAATAGCTGGGTACTTGCTACTAGTATTTGCCGTACAAGCGCTGCAATATTCAACAGCAGACGACCCTTACATCTGGGGGGGGGGCATGTTCACTAAGTACCTTCGGGCAGGGGGTTGTTGGATGAATGCCAGTGTGACGGAATGATCAGTCATAGACGTGGAGCACCAAGATGATGCTCACTTGGTGTGATCTTTCGGGCAGGCAAGGGTTTCGTGCTTAGATGCTCATTGTCACAGGATTCCGGCCCGTATAGTAAGTTGTGACCTCGCGATTCTCCAAGTTTGACACATGTGATTAATACGTGTTTTTTGAACTTGTAGAGACCGGACAACCAGCTGCGCAGAACGTTTGAAACCCAAAGGGTCCCTGTAGTTATGTATCATGGGGCTCACAGTTACCTAAAGAGTAGGTTCCTGGGCTATGTAACATGTAACTAAAGGATATATAGCCCATTATTTAGGTAACTGGAGCCCCAGGGATATATATATATATATGTACATATACACACACTTGGGCCCTAAAGTAGCTGTAGCTATATCGAAACGGTAGAGTTACATGGACCCTTTGGGAACGAGAGCAGTTCTTTCACTTAGGGCAAGGTTTTGGTCGACGTAGGGGGCTACGCAGGGCTAGTCTGCAGGAATTAGGGTTCAGGGATCCACTGTTTGGGCCCCAACAGCCTAAACCCCAAAGGCCTCTCAGAGGGATGGTGTGGAGTTGAGGGAGTAGGCATGCAGCATCTTATTGGCAAAGCATGCGAAGTTGCGGTAGTTGAACGCCTTCCGGGCTTCCTAGTTGCGACGGCTTAGGGCCCAGGGTTTGGGATTCAGGGTTTAGGATTTAGGCTTTAGGGTTCAGGATTTAGGGTTTAGGATTTAGGCTTCAGGATTTAGGAATTCGGGTTTAGGGGTCTGATGTGCATCCTACACCCTAAGCCCAAGACTTATGGCTCAGTACAGGTCGAAGAAGGCACAACAGAACAACATCAAACATCATGAGACATATCTCTAAGCGTCCAAATTCAAAAATTGGGTGTTTGGGGCTTGTTAATCTTAGTCAGCTGTAGTACAGGGTTAAGGGAAGTAAATGCTTATTGGGTACTTGGACCCTTAGACTGCTCGTGGGTGACTGCGCTGCTTACCCAATGGAGCGGCAGACATTTTCGCTCATTAGCATTCTTGAAACCACAGCGGGTTAAGGGTTTAGGGTATAGGTGGTCTCCCCACTCAATAGGATGTATAGGGATAGTGGTCGAGAACATGGAAACCCCCAATAATGGAGACTCAAATGAAAAATGACATGGAAACTGGGGGTCTACAGGATGGTGATAATTCAGGTGGGTTCCTTTTTAAGAGGAAACACACGGACCCAACCCCCTCATACTAGTCCCTCTTTTAAGAGGAATACTATGTTTCTTGGTAGTTTTTCCACATTTTAAAACACTTTAAGACGTTTGGGGCTGCCCTTCGCATCGCGCAAGTCTTTTAGCAGTGGTGGAGATAGTGGGCTTACAAGTTTTGTATGTAAGACACTGCAAAGTTTCTGGTGCACCCCACACCTGTGATACTTGCTGGTGAGAATCAGGGAAGGAACAAGTGGATAGAGGGATGACTAGTAGGCGGCATATAGGAACTACTATGAGGATCCATTTCTCCATTCCCTGCTAGCCACCAGCAAGAACAGCAAGGGGTTGCAGCAGACATCACAACATCAATGAAGCTTATGCTCTAGGTGATGGTAGCCAAGTTTTTGCCGCACAAACGAAGGGATTCAAACATTTCCGGGGTCCGCTTTTTTGTCAGTCCTTATGTTCCGGAGCGTTTCATTTTGGAATGTAAGCCCTGCAACATGGACTCAGCCCCAAAGCTTTAGGGGAATACGTTAGTATAACGTCTCAATAGATATATATTCTTCAGGTCCTTGTAAAATGCCAGAAGTCGGAACTCCAAGCCTGATGCATCAAGCGTTAAATTTCTGTCATACTCTACTAAACAGCTAGCTCCTGGGTTGTTAGCAGGGAATATGGGAATATCATAGGGATCATATCTTAGGAGGACCCCCCCAGCCTGTAATAGTGGTATAATAGGAATATAAGAGGACCCTAATATAGTCCTTATTATCCCTTATAGCCACTATTACAGGGTGGGGGGTCCACCTAAATTACATCCCCATGTTCCCTTCTAACAGCCAGTAAGTCAAGCTCACTCTGCGACTGGGCTCGAAGCACAGAAGAAGAACCATCGCGTGATGTACTCGCCAGCTTTCTAGAGATTTGAAGGAAACTGGTTATTGGGGAATGGATGACTGGATCCAGAGCTAGGTATCTGATGTACACCCGCAAAGACATAGGAAGAAGTATGCCATGTAACTATGGGGGCCTCATATCTCCAATCCACCCCATGAACACAGAGAGCAGAACTGGGATTTTGTTTCGGGGTCTACTCATAGGATCCGCTGCCTCATTCAAAGCGGCCGTTCCCAAAATGCTCGCTGTGGCGAGCGGGTCTACTTCGGTGGTCCCGGCGCCCAGCCGACTACGGCCGAGGATTGGTGGGGTTTCGGGTCGGGGGGTCTAGTCCCATAGAATGATACACCTATCATCATACCCATGACGGACCCAAAGCCGAAAGGTATGTAAAATAGTGGCCTGTTTGGGCAGTGGTCTCTCTGTAAAGGGAAGGTTCAGATGGAGCGTTTGTTCAGGCTGGCTTGTTGCAGTGCGGTTTTTGTGGGTAGTTGTCCGATGCTTCACTGGGATGATGCAGGGTTAGAGCCGATACAGGAGATTTTCAGCAGGAGTTTGGAGTTGGCAGTCGTGGGCCTTTCTTGTAACTTTTGAGTCTAGAAGTCTGCAAACCGCAAGGTAGCATACATTATACATACCAGATTAGCCACAGGGAGACGGTCGCTAACCTTCTTCGGAAGCCTTTACCATCCCCCAAACCAAGCCTAAGCCCTAAACTAGCATGGACCCCCACACTGCAGAATTACAGTAAGTAGTCTCCTTGAGCTCCATGTGAGTAGCATTTTATTTGGGACTACTATGGTACCCATTATAGAGTAAGATTCTATCCTCCTTTTGGTTATATAGTATTTTATATAGGGAACATAATCTTACTGGGTTTAATCACCAAAAAAACACTATTCATGTGAACTTGTGGAGGGTGGGACATGAAGCTCAGGGAAGCACTGGATGCTTGACGCTTCGCCCCCCAAGGTGACCAAAGCAGAATTTTTACACTTCCGCAAGCTAATATGGAAGCTGAAAGGGGTTCTCGTGTACACTACCGCCCTGTACAACGGTTGCCTTCTGGGATTCCATGTTACTTCGTGGGAGGGAATGAACTTCCACTCCAGCAACTTTGGGAAAATTTCAACCCAAAGCCTTAAACCCTAAACAGTATATCTCTATATAGTCCCCATATACCTCTACATATATATATATATACATATATAGATATTATCCTCATAAAACCTCTTCACATGGACCAAGGGTTGTGCTTCGCACCAGGCTCAAGCCTCAGCCCGTGTAGGAAACTTTCCATTGTTGTAGTATAAGGAAACCATTTGTTAAAGAATTGGGGGGGGCCTTCAAAGTCCCCACTTTACTTACTAGGGGTTGGTAGGGAATAAGGGAATATGATCCATACATGATATTCCCTATTCCCTATTAAGCCTAAACACTAAACCCCACACATATAGATATATAGCCCCCCTTAAGTAGATAGAATATGGAGTATATAGGATTCCTATTATAATATACCCAAAACCATATTCTATTTACTTAAGGGGGACTATATGCTTACATACTAGTTTAGGGTTCAGGGGTCTCTTTCTAGAGCCATCGAGACGAGCCATGGCGACAGCGCCCGCCCAGGCCGGCTTGTTAGGGTTTGGGGGCGGAACGGTTTAGGGCTTGGGTGGTTTAGGGTTGAGGGTTTAGGGTTTGACGGTTTTAGTATTTAGGGTTTAGGGTGTAGGGTTTGGGATTTGGGGACCGGGAATGTTTGAGGTTCAAAATTGTTCGCATCAGTGAGACTTGGTCCTGTTTTGCGGGAAGCTGGTGATCCCTTGGGGAACTTGAGACAATGATCATTTCCCAACTCATGTTGGGGGTGTTTCACAGCACTTGCCGGTCTTCTTTGAATCATGCTCTGTACGTGGATAGTGCTGGTCCATGGCAACGTGGCCACAAGCCTACATTGAAATTGACGCAGTCAGGAACCTTTTGCTTTTTTGATCAGAACAGCCTCGTTGCACTAAAGCAGCTATTGTCTGGAAAGCGACATTTGCTTGCAGATGCAAACCGGCCATAGCAGGATAGGTTAGATTTACTTATGAGTTATCTTATGCACCAACCCTTTTAGGTACTATGCTGACCTATCCTCCTGATCCTAAGCCCTAAATCCTAGTCCTGGACCTTGATCTAGCCTCATAGTGCCCCCACCACTTGTATATACTAGTGCCATATTGGGTGGGTTTACTACAGGGGGCGGATTGTTATTTGGAACTAGGGGATTCCGTAAACCGGAGCCCTAAAACCCTAAATCCGAACCCTCAAGCCCTAAACCCTGAGCCCTCAACTCTAAAACCAAAGCACTAAACTCCAAAATCCCTAAAACCCTAAGCCATAATCTTCTGGCTGGTGTTGAACACCGTACGGCAAGTGTAGGAGCCTACCTTGCCATCAGCTGGGTTGCTGTTAAGGGGTTTAGGGGTTTAGGGCTTAGTGCTTGGGGTTTAGGAGTTTAGGGTTTAGGACTTGAGGTTTAGGGTCAGGGTATTTAGGGTTTAGGGTTTAGGGGTTTAGTCGTTTTAGGGGTTCGGCTTGGGGTTTAGGGCTTAAGGCTCAAACTTCAGTTGCCATATGAACTATAGTCTAAATTCCTTGAAGGGGATTATATATGGGAATGTTAGGGGGGTTATTAAGGGGGATACGAGGAGTTTCGCCGATCGACTGCAGCTCTTATTTGTGGTATCCAGCGTTTAGGGAATTCTGGTAATATAGCAACCAATTGGGTTTCCTCATAACTTATGACAGTCATTTAATCTAAGTTCCTTAGCAGCAAGCTAGTAAAAGGTATTTTGAAAGCATAGGCTAGGCTTTCGAGCCTGTTGAACACAGCAGCAAATCACTGTCAGCAAGTCCCCGCCTTTTTGTGGCAAGTCCTAAATCCTAAACCTGGGGTTGGGGTTTAGGGTTTAGGTGAACTCAGCGCGACATCAGCTTGACTTCAGGGTTCTGTGGAGTTCAGGTTTCAGGTTATGGGCTTCATCTTGTGACTTCAGACCAATTCATAGACTCTTGCTTCCAAAAATTCAAGAGCACCAGAGAATTTGCAAATCAAACTCAATGATCCTTATGTTCCTCAATCATCTCTATTTGGTCTTCTTTGCACGGAGTGCAGAGCAAAATTCCGCCTCACGTTTTTGTTCTGGTCCTTGTCCTGGATAGGGCTGCTTGTCAACCCTATGCCCAAAAGTTTGTTCAGGTCGTTTCGAGGCTCCGGGTAGTGACATGTTTGACTCCGTTCCAGAAAGATTCTCGCTGGCTTGTGTTCAACCCCGCTTTGCTGGAGATGCCAGGGAAGTGCACGTGTCCTCCGAAGGGACGGCACCTTCGGCTCGAAAGCTCTTTCACGTCCGACAGCGTCAAAAAGTTTGTGGGGCTGTGCCGGCCGGATTGCATCACAGTGTTTGGTCGTGAACCTCAGTCTGGTGAAGCGCGGTGCAAGTTTTCGGGCACCTATCCAATACCAGCTACGCAGAAAGTTCTTGAGCTTCAGTTGCCTGCTCTCCCTGCTCTGAAGACCTCGCCCCAAAGCGTGCAGAGACCAGCGCGCAAGCCTCCTAGGTGGATTGGTGACTTGGGAAGATCCCTCCAATGGAACCAAGAGCCTCCTAGTACCCTGGATTCGGGATGTATGGCCCCCTAAAAGTGGCTGCTTAGGCCACAGTAGGTGGAGGGTCTAGGTTATAGGTCTCGCGAAACGCGTTGAGGTCAGGGTCGAGGTTTCCGTTGGGTTAGGCCCCCGCCAGTAGTAGTTAGAGGAGCCTAGTGATGCAGCCATGCCGTTCATCACGATGCAGGCAAATAATTGCGCCACTGACCCTAAACCCTAAACCGCGTAGGCGCCTACTCTTCATCACGGTTCTGGCTTCGGTGTTGTGACGAGGGTTCAAGGACTAGCACCAGTCATTCCGAAAAAAACATACCCATCATAGACTTTAAGCCCTCGATCAGAACTCCTTGAACCATAGCCCGTAAACCCCCAAATGCTAAAACAAATACCTAAACGACTTCTTCAAGTGACGAGGCCCGGAGTTTGAACCCTGAAATTTTGAGGGCTTAGGATTGGAAATTCTAACGTACGCCCAAAACCTTCACACACTCTGGCGGCCTGCAGCTTTTTGCCTGCAAGGCACGTCCCCAACCCTTGTTGTACCAACCCTAAACCCTCAGCCCCTAATAGCGAAGCTGTAGGCTTTGCTCTAAACCCTATCTGGCTCATGAAGCCTATCTAAACTGGACATATGAGAAACGTCCAGCCTCAACTGCCCTAAACCCTGAACCCTAAAGCCTAAACCCCAAAACAAAAACCCCAAGTGTTCAGAGCCTTTCGCCCACTGTCAGGGAGATTACGAGCCCCTCCCTGCCTCGCCGACCAGCAACCGTACCTGGGCACTTTTTTTATTAGGGTTTCGGGCTTAGGGCTCAGGGGTTTACAACGCTTGGGTTGCATAGAGTGTAATTACAGGTGACCCCAACTCCAGATGAATACCCTTCATTAACGGCATTAGAGTTTTGGGTTTGCATTTTGAGCCATTTGCTTAAGATTGCCCCTACATATTGGGGCCAAATGTTTCTCATCCTGTGCTTTCGCGCAAATCCCCTCCCCTGATCATGACTCCCCTTTCTGGCCTCACGATAAATCTTCCTAACATTGCATAATGTACCACACTGGGAATTTTTATTCTTGGGGATGGGATTGCCTTGTGAGTCTGAGCATCCTTGTCGGATGAGTAGTGCTCCTGTTGGGAGGTTCTGAGGCTAGTGAGACGCATTGGTAGGCTTGGTTACCCATTTTTCTTGGCTACTGTTAGTTCTAGAACTTAAATTAAGCTACTACAGCAAGGAAACCCTATAGTCTACTATGTACCCATGTTATGGTGACTCATTTACCGGGAAGTAGGGATACGGGGGCTCTGTGGTTGGTATTCAGGGTTTCTGATCATCTTCACCACCCATGGCAAGACAGCATGAGAAGTACCTAGGTGTTTTTTTCCGAAAAGCAAGCGTTCTCGACTCGGCTCGGGGTCCTTTGTATCGTAGACGTAAACCTTAAACCAGTTTTTGCGGTTTGCTTTCTGGAGCTTTCATGAATGGAAACTGCCGCAGTGGTTTTTGTCTGCGTTAGGGCCGTCACCTGGCAGTGGGGGGCTTCCCAAAAATCTGGCTCCCCGTTATACAGGGCAGAATGCGATAATCCTTGGCATACCGTTGATGCAAAAATGTTGCATGACCATCTTATACGAAATAGCACTGATTTTTTTTCCACGGTGTAAATTGCTTGGGGCCATGCAGGAGCTTTAGGATCCACCGTAGTAACCTTTGGGAGGAGCGGGGACATCCGGAGACTCTTAATTTTGGCGCGTGAAGGATAAGGTAGAAGCCTGGGTCTAGGGTTGAGGGTTCTATGGTCCCCTAGATTCCTTGTACAACTTTAGCATAGGGTACCTCAAACAGACTTCAACAGGATCTTGGTAATTGCTTAGACCACTGTACTAGCTCCAAATAGGGGACGGGCTGCTTGTGCAGGCTGGGTTAACCTTTATAAATAAACTTTACAGAAGTTGGGTAGCTACGAGTATTAGGTGCCGCGCGATAATAGTTGATGATCAAAAAGGGCTCATCGTTTTCAGACTAACTCAATTGATAAGCCCTACACCTGGATTGGTCAGGAGCATGTATAGCACCCAAACTGTGGATACATAGGATGACCCATAAATGCACCTAGATATACTCTTCTGCGTAATACCAGTTTCCCTTTAATTTGCCGTGTCCTTGTCCCTTCGATTCTCCATTCTTGGGGTATCTCCGAGTACTCACCCCTAAGCCCTAAACCTTCTGTACCTACCGGAACCTCTGCTGGTAGACCATGTAAAGCTGCTAAAGCCCTAAACCCTAAAGCCCTGCTATTACCAAGCCAGCCGGAAACCTTCCGAAGCCGGAAGCATTTGAATCTGTGTGAGTCTCTGCGCAGGCAATGGACCGGATGGCGCTCAATTGTGCCTTTTCGAGCCTCGCATGAACGTTGTACTTGTTTCCACAAGAGAGAGTGTGTGTGTGTGTGTGTGTGTGCGCGCGCGCGCGTGTGTGTGTGTGCGCGCGTGTGTGTGTGTGTGTGGGTGTGTGTGTGTGTGTGTGGGTGTGTGTGTGTGTGTGCGTGCGCGTATGTGTGTGTGTGTGTGTTCAAGGATTTGGATTTGAGTGCAAACGTGGTTTGGGCAGGGGCTTTGGGTTTCGAAGCCTTCGCTTGGGCCCGAGCTTAGCGATCCTGAGGGATGAAGGTTTAGTCTTGAGATTGGTTCACTCTGAGGTTGTCTAGGCCCACCTTCAGATCCACCTTCAAGGTCCTTTCCACCACAGTCCTGGTTGTGAGGCAGTCCTCTGGACTCTGGACGCAAGCAGGTAAATTAACAGCCTCTTCAGTAGGTGATCGTTGGAACTACAGCTGAGAACAAAGGGCCCACCACGTAAGATACTGATTGTCCGGGCTCTTTTAACCAGCTAAACCCATAAACGGGACACTTGCACTACAGGTTGTAGATTACTGTAGCGCATGCTCCTGTCCGTCTCTGAAAGACCCTGAGGCCATCGGCGTATTGATGTCGATCGGAGCTATTTCGTTGGCGATCGAGCGGAACGCGTGCCAAGACCATAGTTTGTCAAAGCTTGCTTTTCGCCGAGGAGTATATAGCGATGCTTTTGTGGAAGTAAGACAGGTAAGTAAGACAAGCGTGCCAAGTTTTGGGCTCAACACACATACACACACACACACTCACACTGCATCATTGATTGATTGGCTGTTTGATCCAGGTATTGTGACCCGGATCAGCTGCTGGGTGTGGAGCCCCCATATGGTGGCGATCTGCTGCCAGATCGTTTCATTCTCTCGGAGCGAAAGCAGTATCTCAAGCTTTCCAAAATCATAGACGCATCTGGCACATTCTTAAGAAGAGGTTTCTGTTTTGCGATTGTTGCTGTCCCTTGATTTGTCAGAACCATTGCTGTGCGGCTTGTAGCTGGTTGCAGCATGTTGCGGGAATGTACCCTTTTCACCTCCCGTACCACACCCAAGGTGTACGATGAAAACTGGGTGAGGATGGGCTACTTCTATGACTTGAACCTCCTCTTCATCATGCGTTTCGGGTATCTGCGTGATTGTTGAAGAGGTTGTCTTTCAAGTGTTGCACTTTTTTCTATCAGTGCCGCCATCCCTCCTCAAACCATCTGAGAGAGTTACCGAGAGCCCTAAATTTCAATCTCGCCCTCAAAGCAATTTGCATGGCTAATGGCTTTCTTTATGAAGAAAGCCAAGAAGCCTAGCTGCCTTAAAGGAGCCTGTACCTCTTTCCTGAGCCAAGCCCCCTAAATCGACCTATTCGAGCCAGAGCTCTAGCTTGGGTTGGTGGGCTCTTTATCGGTTCTCTATATGAGCTATAGGCTAAACTCCTTAACGGGGGTTGTATAAGGGACTATATAGAGGACTCGGATAGACTGTGGCTCATATCATCATATCTTGATTAGTACAACCCCTATGTCCCTGAAACTCGACACAGGGATACAACATGCCCACACAATATGCCCTATAAACAGACACCCCATTGAAAGGGCCCATCGGTCTGTTGGCCTGAATACGAGGTTAAATTTGCGGTAGGGGTTAAGTCTACGCCTAAATCCCTACCCCAACTCTAAGATCCATTATCCCAGCATATCCCAGCTATTGTCATGAATTCCGCAAAACCTGGGGGGCAGATTGTGCGTTGGAGGGCCACGGGTCGAGCTTTGTGAGTGATAGATGAGGTATCTGCAAAGTACCAAAACGAGGGATACACAGGGTGACCTACAACTCTGCCTAAGTTCCCCTTGCCAGTTCCAGCCGGGGCGCTCCTTCCGGAACCTGCGTTTTCACTTTATGAGTCCTCGGCCAGGCAGAAATCAATACCCAACCAGCAAAAATTCTGAAGAATACATATCAATGAGCAAAATTTTCAAACCCGAAATCAATTCCCCCAGTGGAACTTGTCACAATCATCCCTACATAATCCGAAAGGGCACCCTTGGTTCCTCTACCAATAATTCCCTCATTTATCCCTGGGGTCCCCCACTTTAGGAACCTTGCAAACCGTAAACCCTAATTCCTAAGCCCTGAACCCTATAAAACACGCTCTCTAAACTCTCAAACAGGTACTCAGACAACTCCGACCGGATCTGGTTCGAGGCGAAGCGCTCGAATCTGTTTCGCCGTATCTTTCAGCTGGGGAGGAACCTTTACCTCCAGTTTCTTACCCTGCATTTTCACAGGATTAAGGGTTTAGTGTGGTGGTGTCTTTGGAGACTGGGAAGCTTCTAAATCAAAGCGTTTAGATATTCTATGATATTCTAGTAAGGGCGCTTCTGGTATAGAAGTTGGACGCCTGTGGTCAACTATTTCCCAATGTTCCCAAGGTGTGATCGCTTAGGGTTCTACATGAAAGGTCCAAAAGCAGGAACATGGAAATACGCAGGTCTACTTGCTGTTTCTCCTGGGCCTTGACCCTCCCTTTTGTCGTTGGGTTGGGTGGGTCCGATTATAAAACCCTAAGCTCTAAACCCTGAACTTTAGGGTTTAGGATTTAGGGTTAAATCCCCCCCTTAAGTAGATAGAATATATCTTTGGGTATATTAGAATAAGTTCCCCATATTCTATCTACTTGGGGGGATCCAACTCCCTGGCTTCTACTGTGGGGTTGGATCCTTGGGCAAGAACCCTAGAAGAGCCTGTGGATGTTTCCGGGGTTATATTAGGAAACCCTAAACCCTAAGTCCAAGTACATTTATTCTAGCTTAGAGGGACATTCCCTCCACTGTTCTACGTAGCCAAGCCACGGGGCAGCTAGTTCAGCATGAGGGGTGGCGAGGGGGTGGAGCCCTATACTAATCCTTATATGAACCCTGAGAAACGGACCAACATTGCCTCCTAACTCTCTATACTAAACGGACCAACATTGCCTCCTAACTCTCTATACTAATCCCTGTATAAACCCTAAGAGTCCTGTCATAAATTCACTCCCGACTTCACCACTTGCAACAGCAAGTAGATTTACCAGATGATTTTGAAGCTGTCATGCGACGTGTATTCAAGTTAGCAGGGTATCCCTGGCTCGTAGCTCTGGGTCTAGAACATACATCATAGGCATTCTTCTGCCATGACCGGGCAATGATACAGACTCGTGATTTTACATGTCATCCCCATAAGGCCCTAAACCCTAAACTTTGGCCCCAACCCCTGCAAGTTTACGGGCACCTTCCGAGACTACGTCTGAGGCGTTGCGATGTGGGGGCCAGCGGTCGGCATGGCGGCGTTTTCGACCTGAAGCTTAGCCGGGCAGCATGGGCATTATATATATATACATATATACATATGTATATGCATATTCATTCATATAGGTATACACATATGCAGGGGCAGATTGGCGTTGTTCCCTAAGGGTTTTACATAAGAGTCGAATGGACAGGAAGATGGAAAATTGAACTTGGATGATACCAGAGTTTACAGGGCCAGGGGTTGTAGGTAGGCAAAATCGCAAACTATAACCAGGCAGTGTCCGACAGCTCCGGAAGAAATAATTGTGGATAAGGCTTCTGTTTCATGGCTACCTGACTGGGTAGGCATCAGCATCATGAGCCACTTGCAACGGCTGGGGCCTTTTGATTAGCATTATGGGGGGAGGAGTAGGATGGCATAACCGCTGCTACTGGAAGGAGGCCGCTAACCATAGGTTATAAGAAAGGGTAAGAAAAGGTTGGTTGACAGTGAGATTGTTTCAGCCGCAGCGACCACTTGCAGGATAGCTTAGGCGTACTTACGGGTCATCCTTTGTATCCCGTTTTAGGTAGTGTGCATGCACAGAGCGTATCTTGGTTGTGATTGCTCAAACGTACACGACTTGCGATGGGATTGAAAAGAAATTGGGACTGCCTACCCAGGAGAGAGGATGTTTGGGCTGCTCGGCTTTGAATTTCCCGGGAACCTCATACCCCCAAAATAAGGGAGACACCTTCAATCATATTCACGTTCCGAGTATAACTCAGGTTATACTCCTTCTCAGATTGTCACGGGAACTTAGTAAGTATACCTATATCCCCTATGGGCCATACTTACAAAGTAACCCCAAATATCCCCAGTGTTAACCTACTTACTAAGTCTCCCTGACCCTCCATGTAACCGTAAACCCCACTGATGCCAACATCAGTTTCCATTTCAGGTTGCCTTTTTTCTTTTTCCATGTGATCCTCTATTATTCTTACATGATCCCGAAACCCTATATGTTCCCCGCGTATCCCCCATATGCCCCCTATATATACCCAATAGTCTCCCTTCAAGGCACCTGGGCCTTCCATTTGTTTTTCATGTTTTCCATTTGGGTCTCCATTGTTAGGGCAACTATCCCTAAACCCTATGTACCCCACACATATATCCCGCAAATGTATTCCCTCCAGTCATTCCTTGATTACAGGATATGGTGTCCTACGGGTTGATCGCAGCGTACCAGTGGGGCTACCACGAATAATCCCCATTTTCGCAGACAAAAGCCCAAAGGGTCCATGTAGCTAGATAGCATATACTTAGGGCCCAAGGGGGTTCCCATACAGCTACTTTAGGGCCCAAGCATACCCTCACTCTCCAACATAATTCTTTTGGAGTAGTATATTAATCAATCCCCTACCAAAGACCATAGCAGACCCAAAAAAGAACTACATTGGAGCCCTTGGGTATACTAGGTAGCCGCATGGACCCTTTGGGCAAGGGTTCCCCAAAGGACCCTGAGTCAGATGGTACTTTCTGCTAGCCCCGAAGGTCCTTTTCGCGATTCTCCTCGCGCGGAGTAGGTTTGAGGGCTTAGGGTTTAAGGTTAAGGGTTTAGGGTTGTTGCAAGCTGCTGTAGTCTAAGACAAAGCATGCATGGAACGGCCCACGGTCCGCTCCCAAAGATTGGTCCTCGAATCATCCTGAAGCCCATAACCGCAAACC
This sequence comes from Symbiodinium pilosum, assembly GCA_905231905.1. Classification (NCBI taxonomy): domain Eukaryota; class Dinophyceae; order Suessiales; family Symbiodiniaceae; genus Symbiodinium; species Symbiodinium pilosum. The sequence goes on along the minus strand of CAJNIZ010012514.1, from coordinate 71,672 downwards.
CCACATTCACGCTATCCGGGGACTATGTAGGTATGGATCCCCCAGACAGTCAAAGCGCCTTCTAGTCTAGGAATCGAGGGTTCAGCTCAGTATTGTGGGCTTTGGATAAGATAGGGTTGAGGCTTTAGGCCTTAAACCCTAGACCCTATCAACCCTAAACCTGAACTGAAACCGACTAAGGCGGAGGATTGGACCTGCTTTCAAAACTGTGTCAACGTCTACAACGTCACGCGGCGGCCCGTGAAACTTACTCCTGTTTGAGGTTTCTAGGGGTTAGGTTTTCGGCCTTCGGCTTGGGGATCGGGGCCTGGGGTATAAGGGGCTTAAGGGTTGGGGTTTCCGGGTTGTGGTCTAGGGCTTTGGGTTTGAGGCTCTGGGCTGAAGGTATAGGGGTTCAGGTTCCAGGGGTTGAGGGTTCACGGTAGGAGCGACAGAACATAGGGGGGTTGAATTACTGTTGGGGACGAAATAGGGTTCACTGATGATATGACCTGCTTTGGGGCTTGAGTTCTGGAAACGTAGCATAGTTGGAGCCAGATGACGTCCTAAGAATGGAGAACCGTGTGGACGATCGGTGGGAAAAACGAACTGAGAAGCTTCAATCAGGGGCCATGTCGGTCATAAGAACAAAGCCCACAACTCATGATAAGAATTGTTCCCCCCTTTCTGTAATGGTGCTCTATTAGGCATGTTTATTTGCAGGGCATGGGTGCCCGATATCATAACGAGGAAGTGGGTAGGCACGCAGCAATAACCACCCTAACCTCAAATGCCCAACCCCAGCTAAAAAGCACCGGTACCCTGAAGTCTAAACCCTACACCTGAAACCCTAAACCCTAGACCTAAGGAATCCAGTACATGCTACCTCGCCTAGCGGCGACATGCCGGTGGCCAATGTCGTCTTCAACTCGACCCTGGAGTGGCCCGGCATAGAGCTTTACGGGGTGGCTGTTAAGGAACCTAAGTTGAGCTACTATGATAAGCCCTAGTATTAGTATTTACCAAATACCCATGATATGGTAACTTAATTTAAGGACCCAGTTCACGCTTTAGAGGTCAGCCTTGAGATTCTGCTGTGATGTCAAGCACAAATGGCTAGACCACGCGAGTCCTTTCGAGGGCATCGTGCTGTTTGTCATGCTGCTTTGGCCTGATGGTGGCTGACCATCTAGCCCGACCACCCTCCTCACGCTGTCTGAGGCGGCCAAAACAACCTAATCTATCCCTATTCCGGTCCTGACTCTGTTCGGCCAATCTTGGTCAAAAACACATGTACATCTCCTGTGTTAACATGCTCGTCGCAGTTTCACAGGTGGTTTGGCTGTTGGGAGGTGTCTGGTAAGCCCCGGAAGGCCCATGAGGCCCCTTTTGCACACCCTGACACCCCTCCACAGGCCTTGTTCATGTCCTCAGTGGTTTGGGGAATCTTGAGCTGCTTACATCCAGCATTTGCAGGGTGTAGGTATAGTACCAAAAATAGGGCCACAAAGGATGACCTACGTACGCCATAAACCCTACCCTCACCCTCCAATGCAGTGCCTTTTGGAGTAGTAGGTGAATAAAACCCTTTCCAAAAGCATAGCAGACCCAAAAAAGGAACTACAGTGGAGCCTTTGGGTAGAGCCTAGAACCCTACAAGTACACCTAACCTGCCTGGGTAAGGTGGTACCACCGTGGGTTTGTTCTTCCGGGCGCTCGACACCGGTGGACCATGAATATGACCCATCCAGGGGATGCTGGGCAGAGTTTGGTAGAGAACCCTGAACCCTAAACCCTATAGGTTTAGGGCCCAGGGTTTAGGGTTTAGGGTTTCGGGTTTAGGGTTATAGACCCAAAACCCAAACATGAAGGTTGGCCCTTTTGGGGGCTGTTGCTCTGGTTCAGACCACTTCCTAGGAGAAGCTATGCTTCTGCAGGCTCATATAGTTTCAGGACTGTCAGGTGTGGGGAGAAACCCTGAACCCAAAACCGAGCAAACCTTGTCATCTCCCACCAGACTTCAGATCACTGTGCGGAACCAAGTGCCCAAACAGGAATCACATAAGCTTTCATCTAGACTCCTTAAAGGGAAGTATATAGCGGAGTAGTATAGGGGCTATAAGGGGGATACTCAGAGTTTAGACTATAGCTCACATGGGCCCAAAGTGTCTCTACAGGAAGCCATCTGAGCCCACATTGCAGCCTACTGTGGACACTAAAGCCTCCACGGTTTTCCAGTATACTGTTTGGTCCCGAGTAGTGTAGGGAGCCTTAATTGTGCGAAGCTTCGCCGAAATTATTCAGCCCCCCCCTGATTCGTTTGGGGGGGGCTTAATTGTGGGAAGTTTCGCGGCCAAAAAAAATCAGTTCTGAGAATAAGTAGGTAGAATAAATTCACCTAATTTGCTTTGAAAAGCATGGCAGGCAGTAAGCATTTAGTTTAAGGTCCTAATTCAAGCTGCCCTTTGTTACTTTGACTAGAACCCCTTGTCCAGAGCTTCCAGAACCTCAAACTTCCGGATTTTGGAGATCTCAAAACTTCGGGTTCAAGGTTCCAAGCAAGGTCCAAAACGATCAATTTCCGTTTAGGGTTTAGGGTTTAGGGGTTTAGGGTTTACGGTTTAGGGTTTATTCGAGGATGCCTAGCAATCATCTTTCCTAAGGGGTTGTCCAGCAGCTGCCCAGGGCCTCAATAATGCGAATGTTTTGGGGGGCCTCAATTATCCGTCACATCGGGGGACCCTAAAAAGAGCAGGAAGCAAAAACCTTTGACTTTTAAAGGTTCAGCATTAAACAGCCAAGCTTCCAGAACCTCAAACTTCCGGATTTTGGAGATCTACAAAACTTCGGATTTAAGGTTCCAAGCTAGGTCCAAAAGTATCGATTTCTTATGAAACCGCTTATTCGAGGATGCCTAGCAATCATTTTTCCTAAGGGTAGTCCAGCAGCTGGATCCGAGCCGATCCTGATCCCTCCGATTAATTTAAAGGTATAGGATCCGAGCCGATCATGATCCATCCTATTGACTAATTAAACCTAGGATCCGAGCTGATCCTGATCCCTCCTATTGAATTTATTTTAAACCTAGGATCCGAGCCGATCCTGATCCATCCTATTTGAATGATCTAGATCGGGCTGATCCCTCCTATTGAATTTCAATCAAGACCAAAAACCATGGAAGATTTGGGGTACCACCCCGCCTCACTAAATGGGCTCCCATTTTTGTTTGGGGGAGGGGGCGCCCCCTACAATAATCAGGCTCCAACATTACCTCCAGTTTCAAGGTCAATATATTCTCTTCCAGTTGATTCCCCGCTATTCAGCCCTATATAGGCTACAGTCTAAGCTACTAAATGAGAGGGGGTTATAAAGGGGATTATTTGGGAGACTATTGAAGGGCTGATTAAGGGGGATTTCTAGGAGTTCAGACCCCCAAACCCTAAACCTTATTGGAGGCCTGATTAATGGGTTAGACCCTAGACCCACAACCCTAAACACTAAGCCTTATTATAGGGCTGATGAACGGAGATACTGGGAGTTTAGACCCTAAGCCCTAAACCCTATACTATGGTTTATTAAGGGGGATACTGGGAGGTTAGTCTATGGCTCATATAATCCCGTAAGTGCTAAACCCTAATCCCTATTTAACCCCTATGGGCGCACTAAACCCCATATAGCTGGGTTAGTACTCCTAAACCCTAAGCCTGAAACACCTAAACCCAAAAGTCGTACACCCTAAACTCCCTAAACTTGGGTCAGTACCTCACAGGATGGGTCCGTCGTCGCAAGAGCAACGCAGCACTTTCGGACTTTTAGTCGCTTCCTGCCTGGTCTTGAGGACCTCTTTGTCACATAAACTATATGGGGCATTATATAGGGTGTAGGGTCTAAACTCTTTAAAGGCAGTTGTATAGGGGTTTATAGACTGGAGTCTTGTTATTAAGGGGGGATACTCGGAGTTTAGACTATCGCTCACATGGCGTATAGGGTTCAGCATTTAGGGCTTAGTGTTTGGGCCTGGAAGGAGCCTCAGGATGTGAAGCTTTATTAGAGTTTCGGGTCAAAGGTTTGGATTCCGTTACTTGTTTTTGAGATACCGCTGAGCATGTATTTGCTGCGGTTGAGGTGTTTAGGGTTACCGTGAGGCAACAACCCCGAGTGCCCTGAAATCAAACCTTAATCCCTAAGACACTACGCCCCCTAAACACCAAATTGCTCAAGACAGGCTTAACGACGACCACTCTTGTGTCAAACTGGACCGTGGACATCTTGAAGGACCTCCCTCTCCTGCCGAACTGGGTGGTTGCTTCAGCGGAAAAGGGTTTAGGGTTTAGGTAGGGTTTAGGGTTTAGGGTTTAGGGATTAGACTCCTAATTAGTAAACCCACTCCCCTGAATGGGCATTAGAATAGGGATCCTAATGTTAAGGCCCTTACAAGGAAGGGGTTGATTAATCCAGGGTCTACATTATCTTAGTAGCAAAGTGGGTGGGCTTCACAGTGTTTGGCGTGTGTGTATATATACATATATTTATGAAGCCCTACTGCAACAAAAGGTTCACAAAACTTAGCACCCGGGCTGCAGTAGAAGTATCAAATGCTTATCTGGACTCTGAGAGAAGCCCGAAAAAGGAAAATTGCTCAGCAGCTTCATGACAATTTCTGGCCTTCTACTGTGATTTTAGTTCCGCGGCGTGCAAGCGCGAAGCATATGCACAGGTATGGGCGAATTCTGGTAACTTGTTGTGCTTTCTTTTGTTCGTTCCAGAGCGTGGGAGAGGGGTTTTATACAGACGGGATACTAGAGGATAGGAGGTGAGCATATTCAAGAATAATGCGACTCGGCAAGGTCGTTTACCCGCTTGATTCCCCCTTGAAAAGCCTCTCTTCAGAACCTAAACCTTGGATCCTTACAAAGCTCTTACAGACCCTAAACTCCCTAAACCCTAAATCCCCTAAACCCTTAACCCTAAACATCCTCAAGGTTGCATTCATGGCTGCCTTGGATGATGTAGACCGGGAGGATGACTGAGCCCCGCGATCTTCCAGACCTCCCGATTTAGGGGTTTAGGGTGTAGGGTTCAGGATGAGGTATAGGACTCAGGATTAAGGGCTTGTAGGGTTAGGGGGTTTAGGGCTTGAGATTTCAAATAATCCCCTCCCCCTGATCAAGAACCCTCATAAAAAATGTTCCCCCTAGTATACTGTGACGGCGATTGGTGGGGTGGCTCTTACTAGGGGGGGTGGGGGGGGGTAGTATTAGGGGAGGATATTACCTAGAATTTTAACTTATGTACCCATTGTCGGTGCTAAAGGTCATCATTGCATGCAACTGGGCGCTAAGGCCTAGGTAGAGGACTTCTAGGAGAGGCGTCGTGTGGGGCAGCTCTGCGACCCACGCTATACCTGGAGGACGAAATCGACAGCAGCAAGGCCTATGTTACAGACTATATGCTCTGCAGCGTAGTGCCCCAAAACTCTATTCAAGGCGTTTAGGCCTCTATGGCATTTTTCTTGTACATGATTTCATCAAAAAGGCTGCAATGCAAGAATTTCGATCCTCTCGGTTGTTTTCCCACATATTCGTACCTAGACCTCTCAAATACACATGATACTGGCCCATATGCCCATAGTTTTGAAGTTGCGGCCTATTGTTTTAAGTATTTGGGAGGTTTGGCTGAGCGAGCTTCTCAAACACCATGCCCATAAAGCCCGTAAGTGGGCCCCTGAATTCCTTCCAAAAGCGCAGCATACTTGGAGTTCCTACAGATCCGGCACTTTGAGGAAGCCCTCCATATCAGTTGTCTCGTTTATGCTGCCCTCACAAGTAGGGCTTAGGAGGCTCGCTCTCCCTCACCCTGTAATAGTGGTATAATGAGAACATAAGAGGACCCTAATATAATCCCTATTATCCCACCTAACATAAGCCGATATAACCCCAATATAAACCCTATTATAGTACTATAGTAGTTTCCATTTTCTTTTCCATTATCCCAACCCTAAACCCCAATATAACCCCCTAAACCCTAAACCCTAAAGTAGGGCCAACATTTCACCGTATGCACAAAATGGCCCAGTCGGCTTTGCAAGAGGTGGCCGGCGTCACCTCTCAAGCCAAGAATCTACCTTGGGTCTAGGGTTTAGGGTGTAGGGTTTAGGGTACTTGCCCCAACTAACTACTGTCTGCATTCGGCCTACCAAGGGATCATTGAGGGTTGACGCAGGGGTCCCTTTGATAGTTTAATATAGTCCCCACAGATTCCCTCATAGGAAGCCATGTCCATAAATTGGACAGGAAATATTGATGTTCATAACCGCCATATATCATCCCAGTTTCCATTTTGTATTCCCTTTTCCTGAAAAGGGTGCATGAGTCATAAGCCAACTCCTCGCAAGACGAAATCATTTCCCTCTAGCAGCAGAGCCCTTACCGCCTAACGACAGACCTCAGATATGGTACCATACTTAGTTTTTAACGTTCATTGCTTGTGGTGATGAGAGGAAGGCATCAAGTCCAAAAGGCAAGGTAACCTGAAACTGGCGCGATGCTCGGTTGAAAACAAGTTTTCATGTCCACAGCAAGGGCTTTCAGGAAGGTTGTTGGGGATGGTTCAGACACTTCCCAGGTAGACCCTGAGCCCTGAACCCCAAACCCTAAGCCCTACACCTTAAACTCTAAACCCTACACCTTAAACCCTAAACCCTACACCTTAAACCCTAAACTCTAAACCCTACACCTTAAACTCTAAACCCTACACCTTCAACCCTAAACCCTAAACTCTAAACCCTATACGTTAAACTGAACCTTAAACCTTACACCCTAAGCTCTAAATCCTAAACCCTACACTTTAAACCCTAAACCCTTAACCGAGGTCACCTCCAGCCCTTTTTGGGTATCAGGATCTGACTAAGGAATCTGCTCAATGCAATGGTGCGCTTAAGCTGTTTTGGGGGATATAAGCCCTGAAGTAGATAGAATATGGGGTATATGGGGATCTTATTATGATATACCCGAAGCCATATTCTATCTACTTAAGGGGGACTATATATAGAATCCGACCTAAAGCAACAGACTAGGGACCCTAAACCCCAAATCCCTTCTCCATCCCTGCACTGCGCAGCACCTTGCAGCGCGAAAGCAAGCAATAATCTGCAACGGAACCGGTGAGACATGATAGGATATTACCTGGCTACGGCTCGCTTTCTCTACATAAGCTATAGTCTAAACTCCTTGGAGGGGATTGAATAGGGGACCAGTATAGGGCTTATTTAGCGGGATACTAGGAGTTTAGACCATGGCTCACACGGTGGGTCTAAACCCTAAACCTTAAACCCTAAGCGATGAGCTACCGTGTAAGCCATCATCCCATAGTCATCCCAAGGGTTAAGTTACGGTGTAGGGTTTAGGGTTCAGGGTTTTGGGTTTAGTGTTCAGGGTTAGGGTTTAGTGTTCAGGGGTTTGGGTTTGGTGTTCAGGGTTAGGGTTTAGGGTTCAGGGTTCCGTTTGACCCCAACACCTTAAATCCTAAACTCTGAATCTATTGGCCGTAGTTTCCCAATTCACCTGCACCAGTTTGAAGTCTTACTCCTCGTAGACTGAGTAGTCGTCGAAATAGTATGAGTGAACTTTCGCCGTGATCCCTCAACATCTTTGGTGTGTAGCCGACAGCTCCAGTGTAATTCCTATTTGGGTCCGTTATGTTTTGTGGCACGGGATTATAAAATGCTACCGTAAAAAGGAACTGCATTGGAGGGTGAGGGTAGTCTGGACTGTTTCAAATTCATGGTGCAAGTGTTGGCTGCTATGAGGCAACACCTAGCAAGGAGCATCCCATTGGCCCGGCAGAAGTACCCTAAACCCTAAAGCTTGAGTCCGATGCGCGTGCCTAAACCCTGAAGCTTTTATCACCCATTATAGTAGTGTCCATGTTCTTTCCATTTTAATCCCAGTAAAAACCTAAAAACTACCTTCTGAAGCTACCAGCATGCTACCTTGTCATGCTGTAGCATGGCCATGCAAGCGGCAAGACCCTGAGTCTCAAACCCGGGATCCCGAACCGTACAGTTCAGCCCCCCCCACCCCTTCCCAAAGGGACCATGTAGGTAAATGGGATATACTTGGGCCTTAAAGTAGGTATATGGGAACCCCTTTGGGCCCTAAGTATATACCATATACCTACATGGACCCTTTGGGCTTTGCAAGGAATTCCAATCATATCCAGTGTTTTGGGGCTGGAGGTGAGGTGTGAATATATGTCTGTATATATATATATGCGTGTGTGTGTGTGTGTGTGTGTATGTGTCCCTACATATCCTTGTACTTGTACAACTTCCATATGCACATAAACTGTTGTTCATACAGGTGTATTTATGTGCATGCTAGCCCCACCCTCTTGAACTATGGTTTTCTTTGTTTCCTCTAAGTTGGGTACGGTATACCTAAACCCTAAGTAAAACCCTAAACTCAAAACCCTAAGCCCTAAACTGTAAACCCTAGACCCTGAACTCCTAAACCCTAGACCCTAAACCCTAGACCCTGAACTCCTAAACCTTAAACCCTAGACCCTAAACCCTAGACCCTGAACTCCTAAACCCTAAACCCTAGACCCTAAACTACACATTTAGATATACCCAAAGCTTGAAGGAGCTCCCAGCATGGTGCCTGGCTGGCGCGGCCGCGACGAGCTCCGGAGCCCCGGATGCTGCACAGCGCGCAACAGGCCTAAGGTTTAGGAGTTCAGGGTATAGGGTTTAGGGTTTAGGAGTTCAGGGTCTAGGGTTTAGGGTCTAGGGTTTAGGAGTTCAGGGTCTAGGGTTTACAGTTTAGGGCTTAGGGTTTTGAGTTTAGGGTTTTACTTAGGGGTTCATGTAGGATTTGGAGGTTTCCCAAAATTCGGGGTACCTTTTTAGGGGTCCCATTACAAGGATTATCGTATTTTGGGGTCTATATTGGGGTCCCCTTATTTTGGGAAACTACCATTTAGGGTTTGAGATCTAGGGTATGAGGTTTAGGGCTCTAAGCTGTTATAGGGAGTAAAGGGGGGGAAGGTTTACCTAAGGGTTAAGGTTTTGGATTTTTGAGTTGCAAGAATTAGGCTTTAGGGCTTCGGATTTAGGGCTCTTGGAAGTAGGGTTTAGGTTTCAGGCTTTATGGTACAAGCAATCCGTACAGATGAAAAAGGGCCATGTTAATGGAACAGGGAGTTTCGGTTGGATTTATTTAAAGGGTGGTAGTTTGGGACGAGAATCCGTAAAAATGTTTTAGGGGTTTAGGACTTAACGTACAGGCGGATTCGTTTGGATTTTGGGGGTGACGATATGTGAAAGGAGATGCTGAGTTGGGGGGCAGCTCATGTTGCGATCCAACCCATGAAGCAGTAGACCCCTTTAAATGTGTTGTTGTCCAGGACTGTGTACCTTTTGTGATGAAGCCCACCGAGTTATTGTACATCCATATTATGATGATAGCTATAAGGTCCTCCAGAGCTACTTAGCAAACCCAAGGTTGCCGACCCAGTCCCGAATTAGCATACGCGTTCGCTTTAGCGGTGTGCTTTGCTCAGGGCTTTCAGGGGTTGTACCCTGTGTTCAGGGTTTGTTTTTACGGGTTTTGGGCTTCGGGCTTAGGATTTGGGGTCTATGGTTTGGATTTAGGGGTTAAGGGTTCAGGTCTATGCACTTGGTCGGCCTTGCATCGATGTAGTCCTAGGGTACCATACAAGGATCCTGAAGCCAAGGGATACAGTACTGAAAACCCCTGGGTGGCAAGGGATCACAGCTTTACCCAACTTTAGGGTTTAGGGCTTAGGGTTATACAGGCCCATACCCCTTGAATAGGGATATGTTTCCGAAAGTCTGGGGTCCTTTTGGGGAAGGTCACTACAGTAAGAATTGTTTTCTTAGCGTCTGGATTGGGGTACCCCCTATTTTCTGCAAGCTACCCGTCTCAAGCCAAGCTTCATAGTATCATGTATGGTATGATCGTTTGTAGAGGGACATGGGGCCCTATAGTATAGGTTCTGTAGGGCGTTTTTTTTGTTCATCTTGTTCATCTTGAGCTTTCTGGAAGATTGTGGCAAGACCCCCCATGTTTTAGGGTTTAGGGTGGAGATTGTTCTTTGGAGTTTAGAATCAGCAGCCGTTCGCATTTCTGCAATAGTGATTGCTATGGTCCCTTCTTGGGCCTTTTTTTTTTAACACAACCGCTCCAGCCGTGTCCAATCCACAGGCATGAATAGTTAAAGCCTCATGGTTTGGGGGTTTTGGGTTTGGGATTTAGGCATTAAGGTCCAAGGTTTAGAGTTTAGGTTTTAGGGTTGGGCATGTAATCACCCAAAAGGAAGCCTGAAGGAAGCGTCAAAAGTCAGAACTCTCGACCCTAACCCCAAACCTCGACTTCTAAACTCAGGACCGGGAAGCCGCTGTAGCCCCAGACCGAGTCACAAGCCTCTGAAAAGTTGGTATTTTGCAGAATGGGGTTCCCTCCATATATGACAAGGCCTAACACCTAAACCCAAAGGGGATATACCCCTACAATCCATCTCCCTAGAGCCCCTGGGGCCCGGTATTTGGAGAAACTCGAATTTACTCTAAGTCCTAAGCTGTCCCTTCGGCCAGGGAATGTCTGGCTTCTCTTTCGCGACTCGGATTGAAACTGGAAAAGGCCTCAAATGAGCTACTGTCTAAACTCCTTAAAGGGGGTTATATAGGGGATTATATACGGTACTATTATAGGGGTTATTAAGGGGGATACTAGGAGTTTAGACTCTGGCTCAAATGATGTTCCTCCTTAGGATGGGAGAGTGGATCCAAGGATCCCTACGCAGCTGCCTGCAGTGGTGATTATATTCTTTCACCCAAATACCCTACCAGGATGAATTGGGTGTACGTATATAGTCCCCCTTAAGTAGATAGAATATGGGGTATATGGGGATCTTATTATAATGGACCCAAAGCTATATTCTATCTACTTAACGGGGATATAGTTCCCCAAAAGTTCCTTCTCGGCTCGCTGCAGGCACCTCTTTGACATGGTTTTTGAAAAAACGGAAGGATTGTGGTATCAGGTGCTTCGCAAAATAAAAACTGCTGCTAGACATATGAGCTTCTTCTAAATTGGTGCGTCGTCGCTGTGCAGCCCGAGAGGCATGACTCCAGAACATGTTCTGCTCGGAGGCAGCTTTCTATGAAACGGTTCTTGTAGGATGTTGCCTGTTGCCATTCGGGGAAGGATGCTGGGTCCGGACCCCAAAAGCTGGAAACAATGATGCTGAGGTGAAGTTCGCGTGGCTTGGAAGCAATTGCTGCCAGTCAGCTGTCCCGTTAGTACTGAATCCTCCCACCCTACCCCTGGGTGCTTGTCGGCCAGGATTTTCTGGTAGGGGGTTCGGAAGGCAAGGACTCCATCTGTATGTGCTCATGTGAGCTACTGCCTAAACTCCTTAAGGGGGGATGTATAGGTATAGGGGACTATATAGGGCAGTATTATAGGGCGTATTCAGGAGGATACCAGGAGTTTAGACCATAGCCCATGTCAGGGTTCCATATGAAAGTAGCCTCATGCCCACGTTCAGAGCACCGAGGATTGTCGGTGGTGTTGCCCACTGGCTTGCAAACTTCTTCAGCTGGACCCGATGCGTGGCGTGAAGTTTGCATTGCTGCGCCGTCCACTTAACCTAACTCATCCAGGCCCAGCATCCTTTACATTATAGTAGTCCAGTCGAAACTATATAGGGTGAATGCATAGAAAAGTCCCCTAAATGGGTGCCCATAGAATGTTCTATGCGGCATAATGCACAAAGACACTCCTCTTGTGGCGTGTCTGCGGCACGCAAGGGTACCACTGCTGCAGGCAGAGAAGACCATGATAGGCTAGGGAGACTTGACGAAAAAAACACATCCCACCAAAGTCTACAAGGATAGGTTAGGCATATTCATGTCTAATCCGGGTTCCTGTACAGCCAACCTCCCCGAACCTGAATCTACCATTAGCACGTGCCTTGGAATTCCTAAGCCAAGGCCCTCAGACCTGGAACGCTTTCAAAGGCCCAGTATTGTTCCTAGTAGCCCAAACTAGTAGCCATCATAGTAGAATAATGATGATGCTGTTTGTCATGCCCATCATTCTGGTGTGCGAGGCCATTGTTATGGGTAACGTTGGTATCACTGTCACCTGTGCCATTCTGGTCAGAAGCCGGAGAAGTTCCTGATCTTTGAAGTACGCGCTCCCATGACCAGTTGCATGTCTTCGGTTCGTAACTTCGTTCGGAAAGTGATGTGACTTACTAAGTAAGTAACTTCATGATGAGGATGCTGATAGCTGTGGTTATACCTGCCTCGGAGGGCATGTCTTACGCAGCCCGCCAAACCCTCCAAATAATCTCTAGAACCCAAGCCGTATACATACACCCTGAACTCCAATCCCGAATCCCTGCTCCCACAACCCCAACCCGCGAAACTTACCCTGCAAATCTTAAATCCCAAACCCCTAAATCCTAAACCCTGAATCCTAAACCCTACATCCTAAATCCTAAACCCTAAATTCCAAACCTTAACTGCCAAAGACTAGTCCTAAAACCCTGATCCCCAATCCCTGCTCTCTCAACCCTCAACCTTGCGCCAATCCCCCACCCCCAAGGGATTCTTGTAGGTATTTTTAGGCCCTCTTAACTCCATATTAAGGAGCTAATACTATAAGGGGGATTGACTTAACTTCAACCCCAAACCCTCAAATCCGTCACTCTAAACCTTCCCAATTTCCAAACCCCCTTCTCAGCAGATTTAGCAGGACCCGGCGGCCTAAGAGTGCTCCGGGACCCACTCAGGCCGCTGCAGTTCAGGGAGAGCTGGGAGATTAGCGGTTCAGGGACTAGGAATTACAGTACGGTTCAGGGTTTGGGGTTAGGGTTCATGCATCAAGCCCCTGAGTCAAAGGGGTTCTGGGGTGTACGCAAGCAGTCCGCAGACGATCCGGACTAAAATGATGCCTGAATCCTTGGCCACAGCATGGGATATGGGTACGCGGTAGTAATTAATCAGGCCGGCTTTAAACCACAGCGACGGGAGGTCGGGGATTATTGGCAGGCCCCATTTTGTGGATCCGTTAGTAGTTCTGGCATGTCAATTTGAGGAATCATAGCAGCAAGGTTCCCTCCCATGGTTGTTACTACTTCGCTTGTATGTGGTTATGGTTTAGGGCCTAGATCTAAACCCTGTAGGGTTTAGGTTTTAGGGTGCCAACATGACTATCGCAAAGGAATTGCTGGGCTCTCTTCAGGCGCCTGGTGAATACAGCGTTCCCTATTAGGGTTGAGGGTTTAGGGTAATGTAGATTGAGCAGAAATATTTGCCCGCGTACATCCCCCATATACAAAGGTAATGGTGATCTAGAGAAGATAGGTGTCTTGATGGACCATCTTTTGTAACCTCCTTCTGGGCACGCATATCCCAAATCAACCCTCATAACCTCCAGCCCCTGAAATGGTGCGCAGGCTCTCCTCAGACGACAAAAGCGCGCTGAAGCGGAGGTCACAAGCGTTGAGGGACTGGGGAGTGGCTTGTAAAAGGGGATACTAAGAGGTGTTTTGGGGGGTTTAGGGTTGTAGGGTTTGAGCCCTCAACCTTGGAGTAGAGTTCAGCGTTTGCGGCTTAAGGCTCACCCGTAAGCATGTTTCGCCACTAAGCAAGCAGCAGGACGGCAAGCAACAACAATGGAATTTTGGTCACCTGGTTTAGGGTTACAGGGTTTAGAGTTTTGGGGAAGGTGGGTTACCCAACCCTCAAAAGTTAATTCAGTCCATGTGGCAATCATCTGACTCTTGCAGGGTCTTTTATGAGAAGTGTGCTTTCTTCTCATTCATTTGCCTGACTAGGCTAGGGGGCGGCATGACCGCACCCTGTACGCCGGGGTTTTCTCCCTTCTATTCTTTCTTTTTCCGCCCGACGAGGTCGGGGGGCGGCATGGCCGCACCTTGTGTGCCGGGGCTGTCTTTCCCCAAAGCCTTGCTGTGCTTGAGCTGTGAGTTGCGCAGCTCTCAGCACTTCACGAGCAGCGTTTCAGTGGCTGAATGCCACAAGAACTTCGTTTAGGCATGTCATGCCTACTATGTCACCTTGCCCTCTGGGTGGCACCTAGCTTCTACAGGAAGGCCCCCTAAAGGGGATCTACTGTCAAGATCCTCCCAGGGGCCTGAGAAGGGTTAGGCAAAATCCTGAACCCTACTTATACCCCAATCCCAAATCCCTACGTACTGTAACCCTGTTTTTTTCCTTTTAGAGGACCCCAAAAGTAACGTAGCTGGGGGGTTACCCAGATCCCCATATTAAGCACGCGGGGTGTCCGGCACCATGTTAAGCCGAAAAAAGGCGTAGGTTCGTTTGGGTTCGGGGTTTATGGGGTCTAGGGTTGGGTACTGTCCTCCAGTAACAGTCCTCCGGGGTGGTATGCCCCTAAACCGTAACTTTTGAAATCTTCCGATGCATATTCTCGGACTATTGCTGAGTAGGGTCAGTATCTAAGGTATATAGGGCCCAACGGAAATTATGCTTCAGCCCGAATATCCGGGCGATGTGTGCCATTAAACCCCTTAACGGGTGGATTGCAAAACCCTTTCTATAGGGTTTAGGGCAGAGTTTAGGGTTTTGGGGGATTTATAGGGGATATATACGGGACGACTATAGGGCTTATGGAGGGGGATAGTTTGAGCTTAGACTATGACACATATATTCTATGGTGGGGTGTGTCTGTGTTTGGGTTCAGTTGGCAGACATTACTCCTTTCTCAAGGCACTGCTGCTGAAAAGGTTGTTTGGGTAGCAACTGTTGCGACGGGAATCTAGGAAGGATGTCGTTGACGGAACCTCATGAAAATGGATCCCAACAGTTGCGCATAGTATATATCAGGGAACTGCATTCTTGTTTTGTGTGGCTCTCAAACGGTACTTTCCAAAAAAAGGCGGACCCCAATACAGACCCCCAAAATACGATGCTCCTTATCACTGGAACCTCTAAAAAGGTACCCCTCATTTTGGGGAACCCTAAACTCTATAAAATCCTTCTATAACCCCTACATAGACAGTGGGGGAACCTAGAGCAACCTCAGTTGAGGTTAATTTGCTTACCAGGGTTTAGGGTTTAGGGCTTTCTTTGAAAGCAGGCAAACCCTCTAGGCCTTCTAATCAACCTTCGAAATGAGGGTTTAGGGTGAAGGGTTGAAAGGGTTTTGGGTTTAGGGCCCTTCGTACTCAGGCCGCAGAGCTCTCCCCAAGGCTATACCTTCAACCTCAAAAACTCAGATGTAAAAAACTGAATGATTAGCGTAGTTCTCGCGAGCAATCCTTATAGTAAAACTCTGGTATGATAAGCTCCCAAGCCATGCTGTAATTGTTCGGGCCATCTGCAATCCCCATATTATGGTTCATCTTCCTTTTGATGTGATTCTCCTCTGTTCTACTTATTATTTAAAATCACTCAGAAAACAATCATAGCGGAACTTGATTTCAGTTTCCCACGTTTATATATTCTCCTAAGCCCTTAAAGCCTTAATGCCCTAAAAGCCCGAAATGTTTGCACCTTGAGTCAGTAAACAGGCTACGGAGGCCAGAAAGATGTTCAAACGAGCGTCGCAGTTCTTCGTCAACACAAGAGAACCTTGGCTACAAAAGGGTTATATAAAAGTTATGTAAAGTTGTATATGCATGGTTGCAAAGAGGTTGTATAAATTCATTTGTATTTACACATATTGTATATATGTATATATGTGGTTACAAAGGGGTTATATGAAGTTGCAGGGGAGTGATATACGGATTCAGTATGGTTTAGGGATGTTTAGGGTTGGGGTTGTTTAGGGTTACTAGTCCCGAATGCTATCCCCCCTCCCCCCTCTCCTCCCCTTGGCTTGAGATGCCGGTTTTTTTTTTGCGGAGACATAAGGCTGATTAAGACTAACTCAGGGGGAACCTTAGAGCATTAGGGAATGGTTAGAAGAACCCCGTACTATAGCAAACTATACGCCACAACCGGATCCTGGTCTTTTTTGGCCGCTATGAGGTACAGAATCCCAAGTAACCCTTAACGAGCACAGCTTTCATTTCATTGTCCGCTTTCTTTTGTTTGATTCCTCCTATTCTGATTGCTCTGTGCAGATGGAGAAGGGCGGCAGCTGTGTTTAGGTCAAGATGGCAGGACTCCTAGGAAGGGGGCATCCAAAAACAGAACCCAGAGTGTTGAGGAGTTCCATTCATGTCTGCTGCGGGTGCCCTTTCTTGTTTGGACCCCTACACTGCTGCTGATGCGGTCGTCATTTATCATCAAATATCTCTGTTGCAACCGTTTACTCCTGCTGTTCCGAACAATACCACTAATTCAAAGCTAGGGTTGCAAGAGCGGCGGAGCCTTAAGCTGTGAAGCAAGCCCTGGCAACCTACACTGCCCGATGAATCGCTTCCACAAAAAGGCCTGCAATCTATGAGGGGCCCTTAGCTTGGTGGAAGGTACATCCCCACCATAGCCCTCCTGTAATACCCTTGTACAGCCCCTACTGTATACCCATAAGCCTTGTGCATCCGCTTCAAATGCCGATATGCTCTGTAAGCAGCCCTTGTATAGTCCTAATTTATAACCCTCAAGCACACATCTCTTCAACCCTGCACCCTGCAGCCTTAATCCCTGACCCCTACACCCGAAACGCAAGTCCTGAAGCCCATAAATACAACCTTTAAAGTCTATTTTCTGGAATCTGAACTCCAAACTCTTGAATCCTTGAAGCCTTAATCCTAACCCCTACACCCCAGGCCCAACTCCTAAACCCCGAACCCTCGCTACCATAGCCAATTCAGCTCGGAACCCCAAACCCCTAAACAATACAGACTCCTAAACCCTAAACCCAAAACAGCCCATAAGCCTGAGGAGTCCACCGGTGTGGTTCTCAACAGAGCGGCACCAGCCGCCAGATGCAACAAACACCTTTTCATGCTGTGCCTTTAGGGTTGGGGGCAGGGGGGTTTCGGGTTTAGGGTTTAGGGGTTCCAGGATTCAGGGTTTAGGGGTTCTAGGATTTAGGGTTTAGGGCTTAGGGGTTCTAGGATTTAGGGTTTAGGGTTCAGGGCGTATCATGGGTTCCTGTAATTGACAGGTCCCTCGCCCCTTGTACTCTCAGCCGCGGGTTTTCCCTGAGCTTGCCTTGATTAGCTTTGAATTCTCCCCCAAATCCCTAAACCTAAACTAGGGTTGGTTTCCCTAAACCCTAAGCCTTGGGTACTGCCCCCACCCAGTAACAGTCTATATTAGGGGCCCTATTAAGGGCGACATATAACCCTATTATAATTATTATCCAACTGTTAGTGAGGCGGGGCAGTACCCAACCTAAACCTAAACCCGAAACCCCAAATCCCTAAACCCTGATTCCTAAACCCTTACTTCTCACCCCAAGCAACCCAATGAAGGGGGCACCTGGGTGGTAGGTAACCACATGAGTTTCGGGCCCTAGGGTTCCAAAGTAGTGTCTCTGTAAGTTTGTTTTCTGGGGACCTG
>CAJNIZ010012514.1:35002-54107 GCA_905231905.1 Symbiodinium pilosum | reverse complement strand
CTGAGCACGTGAGAGAGAGAGGGTTAAGGACTTCTGCTTTAAGGCAGGGTTCAAGGATACCAGGAAAGGTCAGGTGTATGGAGATATGATATTATGGGGTGTAAAGTTTAGAAGTTTAGGGCTTAGAGTGGTGTAAAGAGATATGGGGGTGGGGGGAAATTCATGGCGCACGGTACAAGGTTTAGGGTGCAGGGTATGCAGCCTCACATCAGCATTTTTGATGCAATGAATGCCTTGCTTAACCTTCCTGTCTCTGCTCTGCGACTGGCAGCTCTTATTAGATCTTAATATGCACCCGGGGATTCCAAAATCCCTTAATGAAGGAATATTCCTTAATTTAATCTCAGGGTTCCTGGCAGTATGTAAATGCCAGTTAATTAGGGGATTTTGTTTGGGTTCCTTGCGTAGGCCTAGGGTAGAGGCACAGTCAGAGCTTTAGGCCGCGAACTCTAAACCTTTGACCCTAACCCAGACCCCTGATTAATGAACCCCCTCCCCTTAATAGGGATTATATTAGGGATCCTGGGTCTACATTAGGCTAACCCCAAGCCCCTTAACCTTGAGCCCCCAACCCTGAACACTGTAACCTATCTGGGTCTAGCTGAGGAGATTGTCTCCTGCGCGCGAAGGCGGCTTGAGGCCAGTGGTTAAATGTTACCTCTATATATGGTTAATAAGAAAATCAATGTTATATAATCCTCTTTAAGTAGATAGAATATGGATTTGGGTAAATTTTCAAAAGATCCCCAATCCTCCTTAAGTAGATAGAATATGGATTTGGGTGAATTTTCATAAGATCTCCATAATATTCTATCTACTTAAGAGGGACCATAACCCCAAAGGTTAAGCAGCAAATTCCCCCTACATTGGACAACAACATGGGGGCTTAAAGTTGAAAAGCTAATCAGTAGACCCCAACATATTACAGCCCCTATGATGGCTCTAGGATTAGTACAGATCGACGTAGGTCCAAGGCGTCCAGGGGCTTATCCCGAAGGACCGAGTTTGGTTCTTATATATTGGGTACTGCCCCCCTTTCTGTGGCAGTTGGAGAATATGGTCATCGTGTAGTTATATACCGCCCTTGATTGATTAATATGACCCCTAATATAGACTGTTACAGGGTGGGTGCAGTACGCAACTTTGCTAGGCCTCTCGCAATCTCACTTCTTGCTTTTAAGGGGCCCCCAAAGATAACTCCTAATTTCTGGAAGCCCTAAACCCCAAATATCCTCCACCTAACCCCGTAAAGCGGCCCAAATTTTGGAAAGCCCTATCCCGTACCCTCGTTTGGCCAGGGAGCAGTCAATGCACTGCGAAAGGCCAACAAGGTCCGGAGGGTTTAACGCGGTTTAGAGTTTAGGGTTAAAGGCTTAGGTTTTCGGGTTTCATTTGAGTACTGACCGCACCCAATAACGGCTGGATAATAATTAGAAAATGTGAATATGTAGAGCCCTTAATATGACCCCGATTATAACTGTTTCTGTGGAGACTACCCAATCCGGAGGGTTCAATGCGGAAAGCTCAAGAACTTCAATTCAAGGGTCTGTGGCTTAGGTTTCAGGGCTTAGGGTTTAGGATTTGAGCATGCGTGAGAAAAGCCCTAAACCGCAAACCCTAAACTAAATAGTTTCAGGGTTTAGCAGTGGGGATATAGGATTTAGGATTGAGGGTTTAGGATTTCGGGCTTAGGACAAGAATTACCCTTAGGAATAACTCCATACACAATTGAGAAGTACTGGAGATCAGTAGCTTGCTATTTGGGTTAGTATTTTGATTTAGACTACAAGTATTATCGATATTGCTAGTAATTACTATGCTTGCGATCCTGATTCTTACTCTTACTATTTTGGAATTTCTTCCAAAGCGTCACGGAATTTTCCTGGGCGTGCGATGTAGATTTAGATTTGTACGGGAAGCTTGTGGTTCTGCATGCAGCATGTGGGTGGCAACAGAACGCAGAGGCAAGGAGGATAATTTCAAGAGTGAACGGTCTCTGTGCACACTGGCCACATGGAAAAAGGGTCTTCCATCAAGTGCCGGTTGGGACACATGGGTGTTCCCTGGCTGGAGGATCCATCTCCAACCTATCATAAAACCATAAACCCCTAAACCCACCATTATGTTTTAAATTGAAATCGAAGCTGTTCCCAAAAATGCGTCTATACAGACTGGGCATCGCAGACTTCAGGTAGTCTAAACTTCTTAAAGGGGGGTTATATAGGGGATTATATAGGGGAGCATTATAGTTCTTATTAAGGGGGAAGCTAGGAGTTAGACTATAGCTCATATCATTCCTGCGCAGTTCCCCATTGCTCGCTCCATGATCAGCAGCGGTTGCATGGGAACCCTCCGTCCGTATGAGCCATAGTCTAAACTCTTAGTCTCCCCTTAATAATCCCTATACTACTCCCCTATATAACCCCCCTTGAAGGGACTAAGTCTTTCGGGAAATTCGGGCCCCTCAGGGAGCCCCAGGCCCCTTAATCATATTCCATTGGGTATGGGGTTTGGGGTAGTATTTAGAGTGTATTTCTTAGTCAGGTACGTTCCATTTGCTCATGTATCCCGGGCTGTCCTTCTACATCGCTTGCTACCTTCATATGTCCTTCTGTGTCCCTACACATTTCGATATGTGTGTAGAAATATATATAGCCCATCTCACCCCACATGTTTTAATTCTCCCCGGATGATTTTCAATTAAGAGTTTGGATTTCTGAGATTCCCTATAGAAATCTGGACACCACCAATACACACCATCCTGGCGTAACGTTCTGTAATTCAGACCCTGAACCCTAAACCCGTGCCCAAAGCTTTTCTGAAGGAGTTGCGAGATGCTCAGGCAGATCTTCTCGCTTATCCTGCACCCTGATGTGATTTCATGCTTGGGAGTTCAGGTGATTAGGATTTTAGGGTTGAGGGTTTTCCCTAAACCCTAAACCCTAAGCCCTAGACCCTAAACCTTCAGCCCCAAACCCTCAGGGTTTTGTGTCTGTTCATGACTCTCGGGCCAGGCACCCAGACAGAAGCCTGCTGCAAATAATAAGGGGATTTTGGTAACCCCAACCCCCAATATCAGGACCCTATAACCATCACATGATAGTCATAGGGTCCTGATATTGGGGGTTGGGGTTACCAAAATCCCGTTATTAGCATAGTCGCTCTGGGGTCGAGAGGTGAGGTTTGGTTTGAGGGTTTTCTGGGCAAATGATAGCCACCTCACCAAGCACGTGGTTGTTGAACAAGAAAATGGTCCAAACATTGCCTTCTTGTAGCAAGCTGGTTATTCTTGGAGACTGTTATTGTTCAGTTAATGGTAAAATTTATGATTACATAGCATAGCGTACATGCCGGTATGGCCAGTTGCTGCCATTGCATGTTTGGATGCAAAGCCGGGGGGTTCTAGAATTAGTTTAGGAGAGGTGTTCTTGCAAGGTAGCATTCTCTAGATTCAACTGCGCACTATCTTAACGAGGAAACCTTGGTCCCCAACATAGAGCAATCCCTACTACAGGGACTCTCAAAATTGAGAGCTCTAATTTTCGGACATCCCCATGTCAATTCCTTGCGAGCCTCGAAAGACTTGCCTTGCTGGAAAGTCAAATCACCGGAAGTTTTCTGTTTAACATGATGTCGTGAATATGGTGTTAAGCTTGTCTATTGCAAACACTCAAGGATTGGGTTTTAAGGACCCGCCTCCCGTCACATGCGAGATTTTCTTACCTGAGGCGCACTGATGTTGGCACGGGCCCAAAACCATAGTCTTTCACGGCTTATGATAGAGGTCTGACAGTCCACCCCAGAGACTTGAACGGTCGAGAGTGCAAGGATGGAATTAGGGCAGACGAAAATCGCAATTCGTTGGCAACATGCACACTCAATCTTTTATATACCACCAATACACCTCTTTATGCCCTGTAGACCGTGTACCCTATCCTTGAGAATTCCTTTGCTGGGCTTCTGTTGGGAAACTTGCGTTGAGTCAATATACCATGGCAGTGGGTGTTCGGTAAATGATCATAATGTAGCTTCTGATTATGTATGGCAAACAGTTCAAGCTCCTTAAATCTCTATATAACGCCTAACGCCGCCTCAGTCTCCATTCCATTGTGCATGTTGTTTTCGTTCGGTTGTTTATGCTGTACCGTAATTCCTCTAAACCCTCTGAACCCTAAACCCTCCTTTAAGTTCCATGACAGCAAGTGCGCTTGTGGCCAAGGTGCCCGAGTACTTAGCGCCGGCGCAAGAGGAGGGTGCAATCATGATCGGTGTCACCGGTTACCCAGGCAGGGGGCAAGGATTGGTGCTATTTACGTGAGGGGTCCCTTGAAAACGTGAAGGGTTTAGGAGGTTATAAGTTATAAGGGATATATAGGAGCACATCGGGCAGATACTGAGGGGCCCTACCGTTGTCATGTAGAAGCTTCAAGAACTGTTCCAGTTGTCCCCTATCAAGCTTCGCTACTGATAGGACATTTTTCCCCTAAGCCCTATTCTCATGAGTTTGGCTCTTGTGATGGGCATTGTTTCGTTCTTGATGCAAATCGGGAAGCAGGCACGTATTACGCAGCCCCAGGAAGGCCGCATGATAAGCAGAGTCTAGTGACTGTCAACCGCATGGTCTAAAACCTCATTATGTGTCAACTCTTTTCGCCCTTCTTTGTTTAAACCCTAAACCCTAAGCTCCTTTGATTGGTGGCAGGTTTTGGCTTAGGGTGCTTCCATGGGGTCTATAAGGTTAGTGGTTTAGGGTTAAGGGTCTAGCCACCGACTGTATACGAACCAACAAAAATCGTTTCGCCAGAAACTTTCACATAAGATTGCATAGCTGTCCCAGTACCCAAAATGGGATATATGGGATGGCCCCTGAGAACACGTAGCCGGTCCTGGTTGCTGTACGTCAGTTCCCTAAAATCCTAAACCTTACACCCTAAACCCTACACCCTAAACCCTACACCCTAAACTCTAAACCCTGAACCCTCAACCTTAATCCCTCAAACCCTCAGATCCATACCCCTACTAAAGCCTATCCTAGGGTTGCAGGAAGCTCCAGTCACAGCAAGCCAGTCCCTGACTATGTAGGAGCTTTCCAAAATTAGGGAGGAGTTATAGCGATATGTAGGGACTACATAAGGGTTATTTAGGGAATTTATAGGGTTTGGGGTTTCCGAAGATTAGGGGTACCGTTTTGGTGGTTCATATAGTAAGGATTTTAGTGCTTTGGGGTCTATATTGGGGTCCCCCTGTTTCAGGAAACTACGATGCAGAAGCCTAAGTAATTACCAATATTGTGGTCCTCAGGCTTACTCGGGGATATTTGGGGGTGAGGAATTAGTGGGGAATCAAGTCGATGATAAAATTTGAAATGGCATGTAAACTGGGATTCTGTGGCAGCTTATCGGGATAATTACCAAAGAACAGACCTCACAATAATATTGGCCCCTGCAGTACCCGCACACAGTTAAGTATGTGACAGAACTAGACGCACCCCCACCAAGAGCAGGACCAACATTGTGGCACCAAACCCTGTCTCCGCACGTCCAAGCACAAAACATCGAACAGGTGTGGGCAAGTCCTCGTGGGTGAACGCGGTAAGACGCGTTTCGTCCCCAAACGATCCGGACTATGCAGAGATCTGCGTGGATGGTCCTACGATGGCAGCTTGGCACAGACTGAGGCGCAAGTAGCGGTGGGCTTCAGGGTTTAGGGTTTAGGTTAGGGCTAACTACAGCTCTTGAGGTCGAACCCTACACCCTACAACTGTAATCGTGTAACGGCGCCTCATTCTGAAGAGCGGGTTGGGGTAGAATTTCCATGTGCGGGTTTGCAGATGTCGACTGATCACACCTTGAACCTTGGATGACCTTGGGCATCCCAACAGATACTAGTTCCCATAAGTGCGGGGGACCCAATTATAGAGTGCAATTTGCTATAATCCGCCTTATTGTGGGGACCCCCCACAATGGCACCCCCTGATTTTTGCAAATCCCAAATCATGCAGTGTTTGCCGCCGATTTTCCGCGGGGTTTTTCCAAGGACGTAGTCAGATTCCCGACCGATCTCCTCAATTAAAACCACCTAGTACTTTACAAGCAACAGTGTAGCTATAACAAGAACAACAAGAATAGGAATGCAAATTTCACTAGTAATAGTAATGAGACTGCACCCACCCCGCGATAATTATCAAAGTATCACATACAGTACCGTTGATTACAAGGGGAACGCTTCTGGATGCGGGAAGATTTGGGGCCAGAGCGGCAGTAGTGCTCGGGGCTTGCAGCTGGCTTCGCAGCCAAGGCTACAAACAAACGTTCACTGGTTCAACCTGAAAGCAAAACTTAGAAAATTCTGAAACTTCAAACCTCAGCTAAGGCCCTAAACCCCAAACTTAAACCCTAAACCTCAGCCACGGCCCTAATCCCTAAACTTGAACCTCAACCTCAGCTAAGGAGCCCATGATGTACAAGTTCCCCGTGCAGCGACTCGGCTTCTTCATGCATGGAGAGGTCAGTACACGGTTAGGGTTCAGGGTTTAGGGTTTCCCAAGCTGTCCTCTTGCGGTTTAGGGTTTAAGGGTTTTAGGGTTTAAGAAGCCCCTAAACTGTAGCGGTTTGTACTGTCAGCAGTCACTAAGGCGGGGGAAGCTCACATGATGAAATCAGACTTAGGTTTTTTGGGGTGGTTTTAGTGCTTGGGGGTCTAGGGCCTGGAAGAAGTTCAAGGAGCATGTAGTATTAACGCCTTCATAGCGAAAGGACTCTCAAACCTTTCCTCCTGATATTGAACCCCCCCCCCCCCCCGAGCCTTGATATTCCCAACGTGGCATATTGGACTATTTTGGGATTTTGGGAACATGGAATGTCAGGAGGTGGCTGGTGGGTTTCAATATGAGCGCGAGAGGAGGTTGTTTTCTATTTTGAGGTGAGGGCTGAACACATCCCGGGACAGATCAGGCATACTTATGAGCCATCCTCTGTATCCCTGTCGGGTTACTGTACATACATGTGATCTTCTGGGTTGGAAGTTGTGCAACAGCGGTTGATGAACGTAGCGTAGTCTACTCGCAATGTATGACCGTTCGAAGTCAGGCAAAGGCATGACTGAGTCGCCAAGGTGCGTAATGTGGCGCGATATACGTAAGTAGCTCAAAATCACTATAAATCCCCAGTGTTTACCAGGGACCCTATTTTGAGAAGCTATATTAGGAAAACGAAGATCCTCTTCTGACATACCGTGAGTTCTATTCCAGACCCCTGACCTTCTATAGTCGCCCACCTTCACAGCGAAAACCCCCGCCTTTCCCAATCCCCCCAAAATCAACTTTGCACTATGCCAATGGTAGGCGACACGTATTTGCGAGAACATGTTCAAGTTTTAGGGATAGGGGTTTTGTGGGGAAGGGATTGCTCGCGACAGCCAGATGCCAAGATCTCATGACCAGCTATAAGGCTGCAATGTTCGTATTCCCCAATGGAGATTGCCGACGACAAGGGCTCCCATTTCAACCAATGTCAGGAAGCCCTTTTAGAAGGATGGTTTTTAAAGGGCATCTAGCGCAACCCCCATAGGCCGTCATCAACAATCCTGTAGCTCTTTCTCTTTGAGCAGTCCTTGAAACTCTAAACTGTTCGAACAGTTTATGGTATGCCTTGTCCTTAGCACCAGGTAACGCTCGGCCACGCCAACATGACAGCATTCTTTGAGGGTCAGGGGGACTTGGCAAGTGGGCTAGTGATGGGGATGACTGAGCTAGTATAAGTGCTATACATTGTAAGTGGACTTACTAAGATCCCAGGACCCTCCTCCAAGTAGGTCCTTCTTGCCCCTATAGAAACCCTGGATACCCCTGTAACCCCTACGTTGGTCCATGTGTACTTTCAAGGACTCAGAAGCCTTGCGTCATTTGGGCAGCTCGGCCAGCCACTAAAAGATTTTTTACTAATGCTTCAGGTTTATGGTTTGCGGGAGTGAATATAGGTACTATTCTAGGGTTTAGGGCTTAGGGTGTAGGGTATATGGGAAACATACTGTCTATGATTTAAGGATCCGCTCCCTCAGTCTCCTCTGAGCACCATTAAGGTATCTTTGGTTACCAGGCTTTAGTGCGGTGGTTTCGCAACATTCCCAGAGAGCTTCAGATCCCTTAATTCAGGATTATACGTAATACCAGGAAGGAACAGGTTTTCCCCGTGCCGCCGCTTCTTTTAGCGGTTTACAGCAGGTTTCTCTCACCTGGGGAGCCCCGGAAAAAATGATAACACACAAAACATGACCTGGTCGCATTCTCGCGATCATCTGCCGCTCCCGTTCTTGGCTCAAGCTTCGGGTGCCCTTTCAAAATGAACTGTAGTCTAAACTCCTTAAAGGGAGGATTATATGAGGGACTATGCTAGTGGTTACTAGGGGGGATACTAGGAGTTTAGACTATGGTTTAGATAGGTTCCAAATTCTTATCTCAGGCTACCTTTAAGACATATTCGATGGCCCACTAGACGACGAAGACACAGCGGTAGCAGCACGACCTGGTCTCTGTCAGGCATACGCGTGTGCACAAGGCAGAATTGGCGCCCGTTGCTGCCGTCATTGGGCATGGAGTAAATCGTACATCATATATCATGGGCATGTATCCACATGTGTGCGGAAGTTCTGCTAGATGCTAGGGTCAGATATGGTCAGATTATGCATCCCAAGCATAGATTAAAGAGGGTCTACAAATTCTAGGACACCAAGTGACATTTCCAGAGCCTGTACCAGGACAGGTCAGATGTAGTCATACTACGCAAAATACGGGAAATCCATGGCATGACAGATACCTGGGCCCCAAAAGTATGTAAAATAATTGCCTTTATGGCTATTATTATGGGTTTAGGGCTATTATTTTACATACTTTTGGGGTTTAGGTAAGTACAATCTATCCTGGTAGCTTTGGGACATTATGTTCGGACCGAAGAACGAGCTGCTTCATGAGAACTGGACGCTACTTGGAGCATGTTTGACCGGAAACTTTGGGCGGGTGTGCACTTTGGAGTCTCTGGTTTTGCGTGCTTTCGTGGAGTTCTTTCCTCCCAGAATATGCGTAAGCCAGGAATGGTTATCTCACATGCTAGGACGCCTTCAGAAGCCTGTCATCTTGCCTAGAACTGCCCCCCTTTTGAGCTATAGTCTAAACTCCTAGTACCCCCCTAACCCCACAATACTCCCCTATACAATGTCCTATATAACCCCCATTTAAGGAGTTTAGATTATTGCTCACTTCAGGTTGTAGTTGAGGCGACTCCGAAGACATATGCAAAGATCGAAAGGTTGTTGAGGGTTCAGGATTCCTGTACTGTCCTTAGGAATTATGTCTAACCTTTTTAGTAGAACCCTAAGGAAATATTAGCAATATTAGTTCTATTATAGGTCTAAGGAGACTACAGATTCAGGGTTTAGGGTGCAATTAAGGTTGCATCTTTGGCCTCAAATGCCGGAACACGCCTTCTGCGATTCTGTGATTTGTATTTGTTTCCATGAATAGGGACACCCTATAGAAGGGGTTTACGGTTCAGGGTTTAGGGTCTATTAATTATAGACCCCCCAAAATCTAAACATTATGTAATATGGGCTACCGAAGATGCTATATGAACATGTTGGAAACCCCAAATGGTAAACCCCCTGCAAATGAACACCTAGTCTTTCACAGTGTCTTATCCGTTCCTGCAGTCTCAGCTACTGAGTACATGCATGTTACCTCCCTCAACCATATGAAGAACTCAAGGCATTTTTGTCAAAAAGAAATGTTGTGGGATCTTTGTGGTACTGACCCTCTAGTCTCCCAGCATCGCATATACGCCCCACGTAACCCCACAGGCCTTCAGCTAAGGTCCAGGATTTAGGGAACTAGCAAAGAAATGGAACCCTGCCGAAGATGAGGTGGATCTTGGCTGCCATCTTTGCATTGACAGCGGCCATATCCCTTTTGCTCTCATGTCGGAGCCCAAGTCTTCTTCTGCTCCTCATGGATCCCCTTACTATTACCCCCCTTACCCCTCAAGAAATGTTATTTAGGAAGAATTTGGCCTAATCCAGGTTGATTAAGGCGGAACCTAGGCAGGCGGAGTTTTGGGGAGGGGGGAGTAGTAATAGGGGGCCCCACGACTTCCTATTGCCATATGCAGCCAGCTTTCTTTTGTTGAAGGACAGACACCTGCAAGCTGCTAAGTATACTATGTTACCACGAGTCCTCAGGTTTAGGCACTTTAGGGCTTAGGGCTTAGGGTTTACGTAGGGCTTAGGGCAGACTGCTGTCCGTTGACCGTTGGGTTGCTATTGTGGGCAGATACATGGTGAGGCGTTCGGGTTGCACGCCGAGTTTGACGGTAGACGCTTACATGTTCGCCAAAGACGAAGAGCGAGACTCAGCCGAAACCCTAAGCCCTGGAACCCTAAACCCCGCAACCTTAAACCCTGAGACCCTATAGACATTGAAGCCCTGCTTGGGGCGTCACGGGGACTTAGTAAGTAGACTCATAACCCTATAAGATAAGCCATCAGATAACCCCAGATATCCATATGCCTAAGATAACCCCAGATATCCATATGCCTAACGCATTTGCTAAGTCCCCTGACGCTCCAAGTAGACCCTGAACCCTAAACCCTGACAGGTAGGGTTCAGATAGGGCATATGATAGGTATTTTAGCGTATGGGGATTTATGTTGGATCCCTCTATACACACCAGCCACCCCTACATGACCACCCGAAAAGCGCTATATAACCCCCTTAGCCCTCTACAACCCCAGTACAACTTTGTATAACTCGCATAAAGATCTATCAGAACGCCAACAAAGCTCCTAAGCCCTTAACTCTTGACCCCTGCTACCCCGCCCCCTCCTCTCAAGGATTAATTGAGGGGTGCCTAGGAGAGTAGTAGGGGAGTCCATGATAACTCTGAGCCCTCAACCCTAACCCCCTAAAGCCTAAACCCTCAACCCTAAATCCTAAAGCCAGAAAGCTTAACCCTAAACCCTGAATCCTCAACCTTAAATCCTCAACCCTAAACCATAAACCCTCAACCCTAAATGCTGAAGCCAGAACCCTCAACCCTAAATCCTAAACCCTTAACCCTCTAACCCTGGGGCCCAAAATCTTCTCCCCGCAGCTCCTCAATTCCGAGGTTGGCAGGCGCGGAACGTCTTGATCAGGCCACGGGGGCCGTAGGGTTCAAGGAAAGATTCAGGGTGTATAAGGCTGAGGACGTAGGGGATTTACAGGGCTTAGGGTACCCTAATAGGGGTTAGGATTAAGGTTTTAGAGTTTAGCGCTGGTTTTCGGGATCAGGGTCGGCATCTAAACCTAGTTACCTGGATTCCATTTTCTCATTTGGTTCTCCATTTCTAATAAGATGTTAAGCCCTAAGCTCTTCATCTCGGCCCCCACATGTAGGGGAACAGCCCTAAACTCTAAACCCCAAGCCGTCCGGCGTATCTAGGGGGGATTTTCACTTGGGCCGGTCTATGCCGTATCGCCTTGTCTGGTGTTGGGGTATATATCCCTAATCCCTCAACCCTGACCTCTAAACCCTAATCCCTATCGCTAACCCCCAGTTCCAGAACCCTAACCCTTAACTCTTAAAACTAAAGAATCACAATGGAACTATGAGTTTGGTAGGTCAAGAAAAAAGCAGGTTACCAGCTTTGACCTTCCGTGCCTTCCTCACCGCGGTTTGGGGTTCAGCGTTTAGGGTTTAGGGCTTACGGTTTAAGCGCGTGTGAGAGAGAGAGAGAGAGAGAGGGCTTAGGGTTTAGGGCTTCGGGTTTAGGCTGTAAGGTTCTTTGAAAGCCGTTGCAGGTTAGGTTAGGTGTGTGATCCTACAGCGTGTACAAAAAAACCTGCGTGACCCTAAGTGCCTTATGCCTTGAGAACTATGGTATTTTATCTATTCTACTGCTGAGGTCATGCAAGATATTGAAGATTGGGAGTATGCATCCGCCGGCCCGCCTTAACCCTTAAGTTTCTCACGCAAACGCTTGTGCAAGCACAGCCCTCTTACCAAAGTCCCAGGCTTTGCAGCAGACCATTAAACACCACCTTTATCCCAATTACCTACAACTTTGCAGTAAGTATCCACTACAATTTCCGTAAGAAATCTGGTTCTCAACCCGAAATACACGAGACTTTAGGGTCTCCATGTATTTTGTTCCGTTCCTCCCTCTCCACACTCAAACCTGCACTTATGGGCTCCCTAAACAATTTAGGGTTTAGGGTTCAGGGTTCTTTCTTCCAAACAAAGCCCTAAGCCCTGTCGGCTGTAAGGGGCTAGCGCCTGTGATGTTCATGTTGATGGACAAAATTCTGCATGACCCTGATTATACTTTGCCACCATAATTTCTTGGATATCGGCTACCCTAAGCCCTAAACTCTATGTTAGGTATACAGAGTCCAGGATAAGTTAGATGTACCTTTGGATCCTATGTATCCCCCACTTGCGTGCTATACAAACACCTAACCCATTTTTGGTCATGCAAAGTTTAGTCCATCCACCGTAGGCAGCCTCCATACCTGATCGTTGTGGCCGTGAGCTTCATGGCTTTGCCGGGCCTTCTGTGGCTCGCGAAGACGCTCCTTGGCTTATTTGGGGGATATTGGGGGCTTGATCTACAGGTCCTTTGGGGAGGGATTTTCGGGTTCATGTAGGTCTAGGCCATTTCGAGGAACATGCACTTTTATCAATGATCGGTTTCTAGGGTATGCAGGCATCTTTCAGGGTATACAAGGATATGTAGGGTTCCGGGTGTAATTAGGGGCTAAATTGTTGGAATATATTGGGTCTATGAACTATGCTCTGTAGTTTTACAAGGGGTATAGTGCGAGAGTATTTGTGTTTATTATTCAGCCTTCTGCAGTACATGCGCGGCTATCTTTTGGAGCAGGGGCTTCTTTGGCCGGCCACGGCACCAACAGTGACCCGTTTTACACAGCTTCTGCATGGGCAGCTTTTAGGCTCCGCCAAGGGTTCCATGGCGTTCCTTTGACTTTGATATGGCCTTGTAGCGACACCGTTGGGGTCACATGTGTAGGCTCACCAGTGTCTATGTGACATTGTACATGGGTTATGCATGGTGTCGTGACTTGTGAGTACTTCGTGTTCAGTTAAGTCAGCTATTTCCGCTAAGCAAGCAAGGCCCATGAACACACACCGCGTAAGGAGGACTATGCAAGGCTAGGGCTGTATCTGTGGCAAATATACAGCATTCAGTAGGCTACCAGCTTTGGGAACTAATTAGTTCTTGACCAGAAACAAACACCCGTTGTTAGTTTAAACCAAGGCCGGTAAATTATTTAAGCAATCGGGCTTTGGGAGTATTTCGGTATTTAGGGTCCTCATCATTCGCACGATCATTGCCAAGGTACCACGCTACGATCGTGGTGGCCGTGGCGGGCGCACTGCTGGCCGGGAGAAGCACCAACAGCAGAATACAGAAGAAGAAGAAGAAGCTGTTTAATATAAGTCCCACAAAAGGGCTTTCGTTGGGTACTTGTTGCATCATCGAATGCACTCTGCCTGAAAGGGCTGCGTCAATACATTGCTGCAGGCACAGCTGCTAGAATTTGCGGCAAGGAATTACACACCACGTTTTGTTGACCTTAAATTAATTTTGGATTGATAAGCCTCAAACCATTCAAGCTAAGAGACAAGCATTTTTCCACATTGGACTGGAAACGTCAAAAAAGGTTTCAAGAACTCTGTCGCATTTGGGGATTGTTTACCTCTTCCGACTGAAGCATCAAGCTCTCGAGATCTTGTTTTAAGTATGATATGGTATATACAAGCCGGCTGCACTTGAGCACCCTTTCTTGAGTTTCCTCGCCTCATGAATTCGTGACTTGCGCGGGCCACACCCTGAATTTCCAACAAAGACTATAAGGCTTTCAAACACAAACGCTGCAAACTAGGTGTAATACTGCCTCTGAATACCAGAAGCCTCTACCTCGCTAAGAATTGATTTGTGCTGCATGGTGCCTTTACCCTGCGCAAAGCAAACATGGAACTGAAGGGCCGCTACATACACCACTGTGCTTTCAAAAGGGGTCTGTATGGGATTCCACGTGAGTTTGGGGAGAGTACCTAGTTTTTTGGGAATATTCACTGTTAGGGCGGTGGGGCGCTTTATTGTTCGGGGAAGTGCTTATTTTGCATGAGATTTTTTCTGGGTAACGAGGTCCCTTAAAGCTTTTGCGAGAAAAACGGGGAGCCACCATTCTTTCATTGGGCATCGGCCTTAGAATAATTAAGGCGTACTACGTCCTTGACCAGTCAAGGTCATCCCCCAATTTGTGCAGGGTTTAGGATTTGGCTTTGGGGGGAGGGGGGGGGGGTTCTCCTGAACTCGTTCATGGTATGGGTTGTGGGTTTAGAGGTGCAGAATTCATTTGTTGCATAATTTCTATAATCCGTCTTGTACAATCATCACTTTCAATGTTTCTTAATGTGATTATAGTACCTGCTCGCCCAACGTATGTAGAATACTGTTTTTTGGACCATTTTGAGGGTTTTGGGGCCAACGTTGTGGTTACCTTTAAGCTACACGTAGTGTCATTTCTTTGTTGACGCAGGTTTGTGCTAGTATCCTTGGCGACTTCTCTCGCAGCAGACTCAGCACCAGGGCTGGTTTGCCTGGAATCCTGCGCTACTCTGAGTGTTGAGAGTTTAGGGCCAAGGACTATAGCCCGCGTTAAGTAGATAGAATATGGGGTATATGGGGATCTTATTATGATATACCCAAAGCCATATTCTATCTACTTAAGGGGGACTATAACCCTAAACCCTAAACCCTATATTCTATTCTTCTATCTACTTAAGGGGACCATAAGTTGGGCTGTTTGAGAATATCGTTTTTCCTACGCCCTGGGACACGGGGGACGCCAGGGACGGGACGTGAGGGAGGCCGGATGGGGATTCTTAGGGTTGAGGGTTTAGGATTTAGGATGCAGGGTTTAGGATTTAGGGGTTTGGGTTTAGGATTTAGGGTTTAGGATTTTGGATTTAGGGTTTAGGATTCAGGATTTAGGGTTTGGGTTTAGGGTTTAGGGAATTAGTTCTCTACAGCATCACTATCAGCCCCCCAAGTCCCCGAGAATGCTTTAAATTGGGTTGTAAGTACCAGTCCCGAACGGACTTTACTGGGAACCTCCAATAGGGAACCCCAAGAAGGAAGATCATAGAATATAAGAACCCTGGTAGGTATGTTCCTATTATATTCTACCATACTCTTGGGGTTCCCAGTAGAGTCCCTCAAAGTTGCACTTGCAAAAAAATCCCTAAGTATCTCAACACTAAACCCTGAACCTAAAGCCTTAACTCCAGACCCTAAACTCTCTAGAGGAGAGATGGCTTCATAAAAAATGAACCCTAAACCCAACAACATGATCCCATGGGGTCCTTCTTGCAGCGGTTGAGGTTGCCCATATCCTCAACCCTCAGCCCCTGAACCCGTAAGCCCCTTAACACCCTAAGCCCCTAACCACTAAGACCCTAAACTCCTAACCCCTAAGCCCCAAACCTCTAAACCACGCAGCGGGATTTTAGGTGGTCTCAGGTTTCATCATGATTGAAATGGTAGACTATCAAAACTGAAAGCGTCATTTTGGGTACCCTAAAAAGGTATTAGGGTTTATGTAGCTGCCCTTTGGACCCCCTCCCCGAACCCTGAACTGTGTGGCCGCTATTATCTTCTGTGATTTGGGCACAGGTCAAAAAGCGCACGAAAAGGACGCGCACATTTTATGGCTATGCGCGCACGCACGTCATCCTTTGTGCAGGGGGCAGCAAAGACTTGCATCTAGGGGCAAGATTCTTCGAGAACATTAGGGAAGCGAAGCTTACAGCTGATGGAAGCAATTCCAAGTCGCAAGCTACGCTAGCTGAAGCCTCACATGTTCAGCTGAAATGCCTGAAGCCAAACAGAGTCAGAGTCCTCGAGAGACGCGTTTCAATTGGGATGGTACAGTCCCCAATACAGGTAAGATGATGTCCTGCTCTTGGTTGTACTACTTGTTTTTTTGAGAAGGACATAATTTTCTAGCTTGGTTCAGCCACCAAAGAGAACACCAGTGTGCTCAGCATTGTCGGATAAGCGCAGGCTGTTTCAAAGCAGAACCTCACAGTCCCGGCGACCTTCGTGAGTAGCGTGAGATGCCCAAAGAACTAGCTGTATCACCAGTTTCGGTAGCGAGAATGAGCAGGGGCCCTGTCATTTGAGAACTACTTGTCTAACCCCACGTTTCATGTCATGTTCCATCTTCTTTTACACTTCATCTCATCCCTCGGCACTTTAGCGTAGCATGCATCCATGCAACGTGCCGCAGACTTTCATTCCACACTTAGATAAACATTTCAGCAGCCTGTCTACCTTCGGGCCCCTCGCAAGACAACTGCAAAAATCGGAGGTCCAGGGCGGTCTTGAAAGAAGCTGCGCCTGTACTAATGTAGAAGACCAAACAATTGCTAAATGATCCCCTTGTCATACTTAGACTACCACAGTATGGCATAGTATACCCTGAGTGCGATGACCTGAGTTGCCATTGAATTATAGCTGCCTGGATCCCCTAACAATATCCTCTATACCAGTACTGCATGCTCACAACATAATACCGCTGCATAACGTAGAACATTGATCATTCTTTGGGGGGCAGGTGTTTTGATTGTTGCGCTGGACCTCCAAGCAGATTCCTTTGGGCAACAAAGTGTGCTCGGGCTTAAGTCTGGAGCTGTCAAGCGTCACCACGCAAGCGTGGGAGCAAAATTGCAGTTGGCTGCTAGTCTTCCGTCCTAAAGCCTAGACCCTGAATCCTAAACCCCGAACCCAGAATCCTAAACCCTAAGCCCTGTTGAGGTTTGAGCTTTTGGGGAGCGTATCTTCACCACAGCTCTGCAGACCCAAACACCACCGCAAGGAAACAACAAGCCTCAACCAAAAACTCTGAACCGGAAGCTCTCAACCCTTTCATGACGCGATAGGCCCTCAAAGCTTCATTCCGCACCCAAGGGCCCACTCTGCGCTACTATAATCCCTTATGAAGAAATGAGAATCTGTTGAATGTAAGTATGGTCATCCTATGTATCCCCCTTTTGCGTGCTATACATACGCCCAACCTATCCTGGGACAGGTAAGATGATAAGGTTCGTAAGGTTAGGGGTACTGGGCGCAATTTCCTTGAGAAGGCATTGCAAGGTCCACCCAAAATGTGAATTCCCAACAGAACGCATGCATGTATATATACACCTTCTCGGGGATCACAAGAACTCCCATGTAAAGGGCTTGTTGTTCAGGCTCTGGACCCTAAGCCATGAAGACATATTCAATGTTATCACGGTTCATAGGGCTCCCCCTAAACCCTAAGCCCAACTGCCTGCAGTTGTATGGGATATAGCGTTATACCTACTCTTTGGGTGATGCTTGCTACTAAATTGTAGGTAGTTGGGATATTGCGGTTCTACCTCGCGCTAAAACCTTAAACCGAAACCCTGAACCCAAAACTTGAAACCAATTGCGGTCACTCTAAACCCTAAACCCTGAATGACTTAGGGCTCATGGCTTCCTAAAGTGTCCATGCCCCATCAGATGTTGGCAATTTCCCACGACATGTGCTCTGTGAGAATTTGTGTGTATATAGGGACATATAGGGACATAGAGGGGTCTACAGGGGTGTACGAAGTAGGGTCTTTACGCTCGTTTTTCGTGAGTGTGTATAGGGTTGGCTAGGAATATTGAAGAGGGATATTGAGAGATCCGGATTTAGAAGCTAAGGTTTATAGGGACTAAGAGAAGCTTAGCCTTAATGTGGAAAATCAATTGCAAAGTAAATGCTGAAAAAATAATTTGGAAACTGGGAGTATATCATGTGTTTTCAGGCAGGGATTATAGGGATAGGTAGGCAAGTTACGAAAGACTAGCCTCCTGTATGCGACAAGCGACAATATTACATGATTGGGTTTTTATTACGTAGGTTCTGTCATCAAGGCAGCTTAAAGTTTAGGGCTTAGGGTTTGGATATTAGGGTTTAGGGTATGCTTCCAAGCTTATTTGCGGTGTCCAGGAGTCGCGTTTCATGCCTATGCTATGCAAGCTCCTGATGCTTTAAACTGTCCTTGTTCTTCCTGGCGAGAAACCTTTGCAACAGGTGGTCTTATCATGACTTTCTATGGGTTTAAGGCTTCGGGTTTAGATTTTAAGGTTTAGGGGTTAAGGCGTAGGGTTTACTACGAAACCCTAAACCCTAAACCAGTTTGGCTTCTTTGGGGTTTGCTCTTCAGGCCGGCTATCTGC
This sequence comes from Symbiodinium pilosum, assembly GCA_905231905.1. Lineage (NCBI taxonomy): Eukaryota > Dinophyceae > Suessiales > Symbiodiniaceae > Symbiodinium > Symbiodinium pilosum. The sequence continues at coordinate 35,801 of CAJNIZ010012514.1, read as the reverse complement.
GGAATCTGCTGCGAAAATATTACCTTTATAAGTTTAGGGTGTAGGGTCGATCCCCCACCCAGACATGGGTACCACAAGAGACTTCGGTAGGTATATTAAGGCCCTATGAACTTCATATAAAGGAGCTATTACTATAGGGAGACTGACCTAACCCATATTCCCTTATTCCCTATGATCGCCCCAATATAAACCAACCTTTTTTTAATGTGGGGCTTTCCATTTTCCTTTTCCATTATCCCAATATAACCCTATATCACCCTACTGAGGATCTGCCAGGAGTGGGGACTGCTGGCTACCCGCCAGAGATTCTCGGCCACTAGGAACCGGGTCCAAGGACTCAAATAATGGGGGGTTTAAGGCCCACCTACTATAATGTGAATGGTCTTTGGGACGTAAAGGCTTAATATTTGGGTCCTTGGACCCTTAGGGATTGATAGATGGAAAAGGAGGTGGAAATCATTCTTGCGTAGTTCAGGGCTTGAGGTTTGCGTAGCTTGAGAGGAGACACGCCGCGTTTGGCCAGAAGTTTGGGGGGTCCTGCTTGATGATTATCTGTGTAAGGTTCAGGTCGGGAGTTTGGGCGTGTTTTGACCCGTGTCTTTTTCTCTTGTCCCGGACAAGCTGCATTCACCTTGGTTTGAGGGTTTTGGGTTTTGCTTTACACTCAGTTACTTGCTGGTTGAGGATAGGATCTCTACAGTGGGCCCTACATATTACTGCACTACGTGCTAACAACCAGCAAGGAAAGCAGCAATGATGCTCCTTCTCTAGGCAGGGTTTAGGGTTTCGGGTATCTATG